>SJJU01001280.1:0-33578 GCA_012932125.1 Conopomorpha cramerella | reverse complement strand
TTTAGCTCTAAAAAAATCTAGTTTATTTAAATCAAATCTAATCTTCTGGATTGGTCTCCTACCTAATTCCCCATTCCTGTATCAATGACTTATCACCACACTTTGAATAAATTATGAATGAATTCAGTTTTTGTAAAATATAAACCTGATTGCAATCTTCTAAAATGTACTTGATCCCTAGACACTTTTGATGTGTGTATTATTATTATTATCAAACGAATAACACTAACTTGGACATATATAGCAGTGTCTTGTCATGGTACAGCCAAAGATAATGATTCGGTATGCTCATCTCGTGGAAGGTGACCTTCTTGGCGTTCTTGAAGAAACAGTCCGGCCTCCAGATGCTGTTCAGCCACTCCACGTCGAGGATACGGTACTCCTCGTGCATGTTCTCGGGCAGGCGGAGTCGGGGGTCCCGCCACGATTGCGCCAGGAATATGTCTGCTACGTACGTCTGTGAATTGTGGCGAGATAAGGCGTTAAAGTATTCTAAATACATATGTTAAAAAGGAGAAGCTGACTGACTGACTGACAGACAATCACGAAAGCACAGCCTAAACGGCTAAACGTAGGAACTTGAAACTTGGCAGGGACCTAGCTAAAGTACCGTAGGGGTGCACTAAGAAATGAATTCTCGAAATTCACACGGGAACGGGATTTGTCGAAAAACCCGTTTGTACGATGTGTCTAAATCGAAAAAGTTAGAGGCTTGAAAGTTGGCAGGTACCTTAAGCTTAAATACGGCAGAATTTTAAAAATTCACTCAGGTTCAGGAATAATATACATTGGTAAAGCAACGTGTGTCGGGTAATGTAGTATGTCTATATATTGGCTACGTGCGTTTCGTAGCGTTTACAACTTTTGCGGAAGCTGTCAAATAATAAGAATGTAAACATTGTTAGTTTTCTTTGCAAATATGTATAAAAAAAACCAAAAATTAAAATAGTATTTATTGTTGACAATATTAAAGTAAAATTTATTCAATAGTTTGTAAAATTAATATGATAATAAAAACCGGGTTTGAAACTACCTACTACACATAATATTAGTTTTCGACCACAAACTGAGATAAAAGGCAATCAATTAGTATTAGACGAGCATGTAAGAACGCAACACGTTAAAAAGTTAACAACGCAACAACAGTCATGGCCCATTTCATTGCTTTGATTTTGTACTGCAATCAACACTTTTGACAGCTGATCATTCGCACTTGTTTCCAATTTCTGCCGTGTTGTGCACTGCGGTCGTTATCTGTCTGCCACTACTCGCTTTGCACATAGCCAATAGAAAGTATCTTTACTTACAAAATTATACAAGTTAGCTTTCTACATCGTTTCTTAAGTTAGGAGCCTAAGCGGAAAGAACCTGTAGCTTGTCTACGATGTAGCTTAAAACATCGTGTCACATAGCTACACAAATATTGATTTTTTTTTCTTGTGTTGAGAGGTTGTGGGTTCGACACCTTTATTAGGTGTGTACCAATAGGGAAGAAAATGCAAAGCTGATTGCCGATGGCGCTTTGGACGCTTGACCCATTTAGACCAATGACACTGAGGCAATCTGTCACATGAACTTGTAGTTCTGCTGTTTAGCTGTTAGTTTAGCTGTTTTGGGTCAGGCGTATTAGTTCATAAGTATTCTACCCCATTGGTCTCTTTTTCAGATCCTATCCACGGAACGCAACGCTTATACGGTGAAGGAATATATCGTCATGAAACGCGCAGATCACAAGGTGTGTGAACCCTATAATGGCGAAAGTTAAATACCTACGCTTGGTGAACCGTAGACATTTAAATTTGTTTAGCAAGAACCTCTGCCTACAGTATGGTGCATGATATTTTTTTCATTTTAAAAACAGATAGTGTGGTGACGACGAATGGAATACATGTGTCACCACCCAGCCCGACTTAATCGACTGAGGGAACTCTCCAGATGACGGGCATCAGCGCTCTCTATGAGTTAAACCACAACACCACTGCGATTGCCAACCCGCCTGCCAAGCGTGGCGATTATTAGCATTTCCCCGCGAATTATCACGGGAATCATTGAGGGAGGCCCCAGTAGAGGACGTCATGATGATGATGAAACAGAACGTACGTAAGGTCGGAACCTTCACTCGTCTCCAAAGCTTCTGGCCTGGCAATACGTATGTGCGATCAACTCACCATGCTTTCCTCGTTGATGGAGTCCAGCGACAGTACAGTGACGTGGAAGTAAACCACTGTGGGTTGTCCAAGCAGCTTCGGTGCCCTGTTCTTGTCGTAGTATTTCGCTTTCACGGGCAGTATGTCCCTGAGTGAGAGGCTCGACTCGGACTTAAGCTCTATCTCTTGATAAGTGTCGTTTGTCCTGAAAGATATCGCAGAGTTTTTTAAACATGTTTTGTAACCGTTTTTAACTTTTGACCTAGGTACCTTATGTATAATGGTTCTCCATCCGTATAAAAATGCGGGGTTACCGGGAAAACGTTGTAGACATATTTTAATTAATCAGATTATCGATTAACGATAAGTCAAGGCTGATCGTTTACACCTTTGGGCTCTCATGAATATTTCAGTATGGTGAATAATTATGTCTTAAATCAAATTTATGGTTGACAAGTCAGTACATTAAAGGTTTCTATGAGGGCGTATATTATAACCTGTAAACATATATAATATCTAGAAAGACGGGTTTGTTACGACACTTATAACTCAAGAGCGATTCAACTAATTTGGCTGAAAATTAGCGAGGACGTAGCTTAGAACCAGTAGAAGGACATAGGACCCTTTTTATCCCGTTCCTGTGGGACGCGTCGCTATGTAGAGGGTGTTATAGTTTGTATGAAATACTGAAACTACGCGAATGAAATCGCGGGGCGACGGGAGTCCACTAGTATCTAATAAAATAGTGTTAAAAAGAGTTACTTACAAGAAACTGACAGCGTGAACACGCCCCGCCGAGCACTGCTTCGTTAGCACAATTGCAATTGACAGAACGGTCAACATTTTCACAGTGTAGTCCATTTTAGGCGGCACTTAGTCTATTTGTGGACTATGAATTATTGTCACCTCATCGTCCGCACTTGACAGATAGTCGTGAAACGTTTCCTTTACAAATTCAAATGATCCTACTTGACATTGCACAATAAATCATCATTGTTCACCTCGGAAATAGCAACAGCAGTGAGGCGGACACTTAGGTACACTCAAAGTGAAAGAGGTTTATACATAATCCCTTTATAAGGTGTTAGAGGTACTATTACAATATTTATAATGTAAAACTGTCTTCAAATGTTTGCGCAAACTTGCACTTTATATCATGGACGTAAGGTTCAATTCACAGTGCAGTTCTATTAGCATGCAAAATGTGCATAAGGTTTCGTTATATCACACGATGAAATTCCCGACCTGGATTTATGAAGGTAGGTAGGTACTAACTAGGTAGTTATTTTTAGCTGTATTATGTGCACCATTACCTAAACAACCAGGTATTTTTAAAATCGGCAATTTTCGTGTTACTTTTGAGCATGTATAACCTACCTACGAGTAACAGGCAAATAAATTCTACATCACCGACACTTCACTAAAAAGACACTTAAAATTTTACCCTTTCTTATATGTATATTATTTTACTCACGATATGTACAGGTAAACAAATATGACTCATTTTGCGGGAACACAAGAGGGGAAAACAAATGACTTTCGTTACGTGCGACACACAACGGTCTATTGAATTAGAAGCGTGGTAGCGACAGCAGAAAAAGCGACTTGACATGCATACAGTAGAAAAAAGAAGTATGTAGGTCACCGATATAGACTATATTACATTAATAGATTTAATACAAGAACGATACCGTAGTAATAAACTATTGAAACGATAGTTTTAACGTTGATGATGGATGTATCCCACTTATATTAAAACAAAGAAATATGACGTGGGTAAAAATTGCTTGAAAGGATCACACTGAGCCTTGTTTCTTATAAATAATACCGGTATTTGGTGAGTTAGATCATATAAGACTTAAGAACAATAGTAATATTTAAAAAAGCCGTCGCCAAAAAAAAAAACGCATTACATCAAAGGTGCTAAAATATTTTAAGTGTTTTCTCCAACCATACTTTTAACGAGATTAATACGAGGGTGTGTCAATAGTCGATAGGGCAGCCGTCCACGAGCGACCTTGAAACAATTATCGGGTAACCAAATAAGTTAGTAATTTACCTCACATAATTTACCTAACCGTCAATTAATTACGTACGTACATTCCTCTGAACACACAAAATTATGTAACTTCGAAACAATCAAGAATGTTAACAGTTTAGGATATCCGGTTTCATGAAGCGTACCTAAAAGTATTTGGGGCTGTTTTTGACTAAACAATCGTCATCTGTCAATCACAACCGATTTTATTACGATATCAATTTGAAGCATGAATGTTCTATACTACTCATAAGAATCCCGTTAGATATACTTTGAAACAAATACGCAACGGTATGCAGTAGTATCGATTTTTCACAGCAACCACTTCCTGTTTTCCACACTCTGTACGCTGCTGGCAAAAGGCAAAAACGAATGATGAAATATTAATGAAAATATAAAAGTAAGCATGATCTTCCGAGTCTTTTATTTAAAATTTAGTCCATTATTTAAAAATATTATATTTTAGTTACAATACCATAATTAATTATAAGTAGATAAACAATATATTTACACAATTCATGTCTTAGGTTTCCCAGTGCCATATATTTTTTGGCATAACTCATAAAACCTCCATTTATTTAATTCATCTGGCGTTTCTCGAACTAGTGTTCTATACTGTGTCCTTATCTCGCTCATAGTCTTAGAGCAGGATAATGCGCTTTTGTTTAATATATTAGAAACTTCTAACCACAAATACTTTCGAACAAACTTTGGATTTTTAAATTTATCCAAGTTTGTTAAATACCATTGCAAAAGTTGTTCTTTCTCGTCGTCTGACCATAAAATGGTATCATCTGAATTTCCATCGGTAACCTTTGCTAGCTTACTTCTTATAGAGTCTTCTTTTTCTGTGATCTCTTTGACCAAATCCTTGAATGGAACCTCTTCGCCCTTTCTGTACATTTGTTTCAGAAGATTGACTTTGTTGAAAACTTTATTCAGTGATTCATTAACATTATTAGCTAAATCTGTCCACGCGTACTTCTTCTCGAACCTCGGGTTTACGAATTCATCGACATTCTGTAGGTACAGTTCTAAAGATTTCCGTACAGTGTCATCGGACAATTGGAAATCTTTGAAAACTTTTTCAGCACTATTGTCCTGCCCTTTGTTGTTCTTTTGAAATTTCGGTTTCATAGCGGTAATTTTATCGATCAGGTCAAAGTATACGGCGAATTCTTCGGGTTGATTATCACTGTTCTTTGTTGCGTCCTGCCTCAGACCCTTCAATACCGCATACTGTTTTTTACATGATATCGGTGTTTTAAAGCGCATTTTTGAAGCGATTTCCGTCCACATCTCTTTACCGTTAAGAACTTCGCCTTTGTGAGCTTTAAGATATTTTAAGTACTGGACCAATAGTTGCTTTTTGGACTTCTTGTTCCATCTCGTCATTTTCTTCGTTTGTTTAGTTCCATTTTGCGCCGCCGGATTCATACTCGGTAATTCGGAGATGTCGCTACCTTCTGGTAAAACAATTATGCATTCATATGCTTCGTCTGAAATAAGAAAAAAAAACTTTTATTTCATATAATTACTTGCTATTAACATCAGTAAATAAATATACTGCAGCTACCTGTATAATGCAAATACAGGCTATTATCTATTAAACCACACACATACAGGATAGCCCGAAAAATTGTGGATCAAACGAATCAGTATGTTAACAATATTAATAGTATTTTCGGTTCAGAATAATCCCACCGATCAGCCGTTTCGTTTGATCCAATTTTTCGGGCCTCCCTGTATAACATGTCTATGTTATATACAGAGGCCCGAAAAATCGTCAACTGCGCGTAACTACACAACACATCGGAAGAGAAACTCTTAAAGAAAACCCACAAATTCGAGAGGATTTTACCATCATTCAATGAGTAGATATGTTTACGAACCTCCATCAAGTAACTTGTTTTCATCATATTCCAACAACTCCTCAATATTCTGTATACCATCTTGCGAATTACTATACATCGCGTCAAACATGGGAAAGTACCTCCATGTAACCTTTACAGCAGAGTTGCGCCTCTTCATTGTCTTCAATTTTCTATAGGATTTCCTTAATTCTACAAATTTATTTCTGCACGCCAAAATTGTCTTTTTGACAACAGACGCCAGGTCTGTAAACACAGACGGATCAGGATTCTCCGAGATCAAAGAGAAATTATTTGCGACAAATTTTATGAGTGCTTTTATATTGGAAGATGACCATTCCTCCACTATGTCTGATTCGCCGCCGTCGTTAGCCATTGCCTTCTTATTTCGCCGGAAGCCGAAAACTTTTTTGCAGAATTGATAGTAGGGCCAGACAATGGGTATGTTCGGTTGGTTGTTTTCTCTTTGTACATATTGTTTGTACACTTGTTTAAGATTTCGGAATCGGTGCGCGCACTGTTGCGCACTGAGACCTATTTCTTTAGACAGTTCCTCCCACAGGTCTCCTTGTCGTTTCGTTTGAAACTCCACACGGTGGGTCATGTAGAATTGTAGGATCTTGAAGACTTTGGGATCCCCTTCTCTTTTGGAACGTGGCTTGTAACCTTTAGCAACATAATCTTTGTCAGCTACTACATCATCAAACATCTCGAAGTCCTCCGCATCTCCGTCTAGTGTTTCATCTGGACCTGGAATTGACAAAAAATTCAATAAATAGTTAATACATTAATATGCAGGCATAAAAATAGATATAAGCTAGTAGTTTAGAACAAGAACAAGTATCGTGCCTCCAGCATTTTGTTTTAGAGAGCCGAGTACTTGTTGTGTCACAGAGTTTTTTTAAATGGTGTCTGAAACTGAAAACGATTCAAATCCTAACTTGGGCTTAGGCGGCTTTAAGTAAAATGTTATATTAATATCATACTGATAGATAACTGACCTGTCAAGAAACCGAATGTTGAATCCGCTTTTATTTTTTGTTCATACCCAATCAGCAATGCTCCGTCCATTCCATAATCAAATATTCTATCAAATAAATCAATGTACCTCCAATCTATCTGATTGTCTGGATTTTCCTTTTTATCTTCTAAAATTGATTTATACAGCTTTTTCAAGTCATTAAATTGTTTCAAACAATTTGGCACAGACTTTTGGACTTTCTTTGAGATAACAACCCAACAAACATAATAACCCATGGGATCCTTAAATACCTCCACATTATTGTGAATAAAATGTACAAGTAAGTCTGTTTCATCATTACTCCACGACTCTGCTTTTCTGACTTTGAAATTAGCTATTTCATACTGTGCCTCTCGTGATATAAGATTATCGAACAGTATTGCCAGTGGTAAACGATTCTTCATATCATAATCACCTTGCAGATATTTTTCTAGGTGGCAATCTTTTAATAATTCATAAGTTGTTTTACACGACTCTGGCTCCTTGTCCAATATTCGACCAATTTCAGACCATAAAAATTTATCTGGTATTGTTGGGTCTTGAAACTCACTTAGGCTGTCGAAATTATATTTTACTAGGACCATTCTCTCTGTGTCATTCCATCGCAACTTTCTGTTGTCAACCGCTACTGTACTAACAGGTTTCGAATTTTGGTAACAGTTGAATTTTCTTTGAAATTCTTTATCATCCCGATAAATCGCCTCAAACAAATTGAAGTACGGCCATGTGACTTCTTCGGATCCTGTTGCTTTTCTCTTGTCTAATAACCTTAAATAGTGTTGTTTGAAATTCAAGAAGCGTTTGTTCCAGTACTCAGCATCTGTCTCGCCCATTTCGTGAGCTATTGTCTCCCACAAGCCCTTTTGCCAGTAGTCTTTTTGTATATTCCTCGTTTTATTTTTGTATTTCAAATACAACCTTAGCATAAGTTCAATTTTCGGATCAAAGTTTCGGTTCTGCTTCTTCAAAAAGACTGTATTTTGTACTTCTGGCTGCTGAATCTCTACAGTTTGTGGACCTTCTAGAGCAGCAAGTACTTCTGGTTCATCATTAAATGCCTGGTGTGCTAATTCAAAATAATCCCATGTTATAAGTGTGACACCCTCCTTCTGTTCCTGCAGTACTTGGGTGTACCTTTGTTTCAACTGAAACAGCTGTATTTCACACGCAGCTGCACTTTTCCCAAGAAGGATTGTTTTGCAAGCTACCGACCATAGGACAGACTTTTTCGTAACACCACTTACAAATGCTTCCTTATTATCAATGAAGAATATAAGCAGACGCCTAACATCAGCGTCATCCCAATGTTCTTCTGGTAAGACTTCTACCTGTTGATGTTCTTCCTCAACAGCTGTGTATATTTGTGATTCATCCAGGGTTTGAATGTCAGCTTGCTCTAAATAAATATGCTGCTCCTGCACAATTGGTGCATGATGTTTTATGCCTTCAACTGTTGTTAGTACACTCTCTTCATTCCCACCATTTTCTGTGAAAGTTGAAAGTAAAATAATTAGTATTTATTTTATTTATTAAGGGCAACCAATAATGACTTACACTAAACAATACAAAAATACAACACAGTACAGATAGGTAAGTGCAGTATAAAATATAACGTGAAAAATGTTCAAATACACACCATCAACATAAAAAAGGAGGATTTGCTCATCAGAATTCATCTCAGATTTAACAACTATTTGTTGCTCCATTTCGCTATTCAAACTGTATCTGAAAATAAACAAATATGCATAATTTAGTACATCCTCAGTGGAAGTTGTATAGTATTAGAGGTTCATAAATTTTACTGAAAAGATCTAATATAATAAACTTCCAAAGCCCTTAAAAAAACATACTTGACAGCTTGTCATTTTGTACTTCTATCCTTCTCTGGTAACTCTGTAAGTCCTACAGACAATATCCTGTCTTAACCTTTTTTTTGCCACAAATGGATAACAGTCGAGTCGGAGGCCTATCTCCAGCAGTGGACGAATATGGGCTGATAATGATATTTTTTTATAAGTAATAATTTCTTCCCTAATACATGTCTTCTCCTGTCATTCAACTAAAAATAATTAGAAAAAGTATGGTCTATGTGTTCTTGAGTTTTGTGCAAAGCAATTTTTATATTACTTATTAGATGTATCACAAACCTGTTTTCAAATAATTACAAAGTAAAAAAAAATGGGCCAAGTGTAAGTTGGAGTTGTGAATGTAGCCATATTATTATTATTGGCAACTAACAGCTCTGGTAACATACAAATGTAGAGTACAAACTTATAGTCAGCATGTTGTAAGAAGTCCATTTTCACTAAAAGTGATGTTTGTTTCCATTCCACATTAGCTTACAAAGAATAAACTTTATGCTTATTAAATAAGTGTTATCTATTTTGTCTAATATTATTTATAAAGGCACCAATTACTATAGACTGTTTATTAATTTGACAAACTATCTGAATGATCTGTGACTTTGTGAGATAATGCTGCCAGATTTGCAATGATAGTGATATAATTTCATAATCAAATTAAATTAACTAAGTACAACTATCAAATTAATGTACAATCTGATAACCAGATGACTTTATTTATTTTAAAAAAAATCTATTATATCTGTATGTAAAGTGTCAAGATATTTGTTGAATATGTGAACAGCCCATAATTATTTAATACAAAGAAACAATCATCATCATTATGATGAAGAAACAATATGTCTACCTAATTAGTTACCAACCAATAACAAACCTATAATAATATTAAACAATTAACTTTAATACTTTGATTAAAAAACCAACATAAAAATCATGTCACAAATACTGTATGAAAAAGATTGCATTAATACTGTGATTAATGCAATCTTTAATGCTATACATATTTAGTCTGTTATTTCCTTTATAAAAGTTGTTTGGGTGTTTACAGTAT
This sequence comes from Conopomorpha cramerella, assembly GCA_012932125.1. Classification (NCBI taxonomy): domain Eukaryota; kingdom Metazoa; phylum Arthropoda; class Insecta; order Lepidoptera; family Gracillariidae; genus Conopomorpha; species Conopomorpha cramerella. The sequence continues at coordinate 23,588 of SJJU01001280.1, read as the reverse complement.
GGTCATCAATGTTTCAAAAGGAGCTTCTTACAGTGGTCCAAGTGTAGTACTAGGTACTGGGTTCCCCTTTAACACTCTAAGTCTTGTTTAACCCTTAGATAGTTATGTACTGTAATAATTAACTAGTACCCATAATAATATGAGAAAGGCAATTGTAGCCACTGTGGGAAAGCATCTGAAGTTTTGTCAGTGGTGACAAAAAATGTGTATATTACTTAATTATAATAACAAAAAACTGCTCCAGTACTTAGCGGTTCAACAAGCAAAATGGACTTCAGATATTACATGAGGGTGCACATACTTGTTCACCTTCCACAAGCAACAGTAAAAATCTCTTAGATACCAAGAAAAAAGTAAGTGGAAACTGATGTGCCACTGAGTGTAATTATTTAAGTTTGCTTCCAGAATGAAGCCAATTTGCTGGATGCGAGAAGCCGAAAACAGATCACAGTGGTGTGCAATTGGAGAAGCCTATGTCCAGCAGTGGACAAGTATGGGCTGATGATGATGATGTTGATGAAAAGATGTCAACAATTATGTCCATTGTACATTTTGTCGTTTTAATATTCAAATGTAAAATTATTCCAGCCTCAAACACACTTCAATGAGGACTTGGGAGGACTTAAAGTACATTATGCCATTAGTACTTTTTGTCGTAGACATGTTTTGATTGTTGAACCAACAAGTACCAGAGCGCAATAAACTACACTATAATTATGGTTGATAAGACTTCACTTTAAAAAGTATGGATGGATATGTGTGAAAGGAAATGTGTTGCACAACCCCTTGTCAATACGGGCATGGATAATAGAACAGCACTAGTGCACTGTTTGTCTTAAACGCTGGTTGAACATATGCTAAATTTGGACAAACAAATCAATCTTCATATGTGTATGTCAGCTACTTAAGCTACATTGTAATTTTTTATGAAGGCCAATATCACAAAATCATCAAATTGCTCACATATTTATTTCCAGAAGAACATTCGCATTGCAGATGGCATAAATCAGCCATAAACTGAGTAGTGAAGGTCAATATATCTCTATCTATACCTCTGGAAAATTTTATACTTATTATTAATTGGAAGGTTCATACTAAGTTTTATTATTATGCACAGCATTTCAGACTCTTGAAAGATAATTAATAAAAGCAATTTAGGGATTAGAAACTAGTAAAATTAATGAACTTACATTTCTTAGACAAAATACTAGTAAAAAAACTAGGACAAACGCCAATAAAAAACAAGCGTGTAAAACTAAACTTATGTGGTAGTCGAAGTACAAAATTTACGTACAAATTATATGCTATAGTAGGTAAGTGATCATCAGCCAAACATTGGAATGTGTAATATTATACGGTAAACAATTTACTATTTACACGAACATTAGCTTGTATTTTATAGTAAAACCAACACAATATACGGTACAAACATTTCACCGTATATTGAGGAACGTAATCATGATGGCTTAAACTTCGCTGCGCAATGGGCTTCAAAGATTGAAAACTCCTTGAAAACAAAACGTAGCTCACTGATAAAATATTAAAACTTTAGTCACCCACCTCCCGAATTCTATAAAGTTTCTTCTCACTGTTTATGTTTATTTCGTACAAAAAGTGTCGAACGATTTGGCAGCGGAACAGGGTATCAATCAATGCGTTTTATTTATACAATGATTCTGAACGTATACTTTTACAATCATGAATACAAGCCGCCATGTTTGTATTGTGTTGTAGTACCACAAGAGAGAAGCGAACATTAGCCAAGAGCCAAAGCCAAACGCAACACAAGCGCGGAGGGGGGTCGCCCGGGTCCGGGGAACGGGGGCAGGCGCGGGCGAAATGTCAATAGTGTCACAGACATATAAACAGAACCATAGATATTTATTTTTTCTGATTAAGGCAATTCGGCTATTGGCCGTCTTTGTTTGACCCTCCGCGATTTCATTCGTGTAGTTGTAGTTTTTGAACAGTTTTCCATACATACAAAAGCCTTGAAAGGTTAATAGGTTTCACATACAAAAGTTTCTGGTAAATGCCGATACCCGTGGGACTGCTGGAATTTCAGCAGTAATTATCCTGTTGCCCACATTCCCAAAGATACAGATACAAGCCTCTGACTCGCCCGATTAAGATTTAAAATATTAAAACTTGAGTTCCTGCTAATATGATTCACGTTGGAAAGTCGGAAATTCCTTTCGTAAAAATGCGACATTTGCTAAGATACATACCTAGTTACGTTGTTTTATTTACATTTTTCGTAAAACTTGGATAATTTCGCGACTTTCTTTCTTAGTGTTACCCTAGGGAACCTAAGCTAAGTGCTTGACAACTTCATGCTTTTATTTTTAGTATTTGGGCTGTGCGTGGTCAGTCAGTCAGTATCTCGTTCTATCTACTTATACATATAAATGCACAATCTGACCCTATCAAAAAATCCTATCCTATTTATGCTTACCATGCCCTAAAGTGCCCTACATTTACACAGCCTGTAGCTTCTTCGGTTCAAACTTTTCATACAAACAGATTTTTCCGATAAATCCCGTTCCCGTGGGAATTTAGGGAATCCCTTTCTTTGTGTATAGTTTTTTTCTTCCTTAAGGTGCCGAAGTTGTCCCTGCCATACAAGTTCTACGTCTAGTTGTTTGGGCCATGTGTTGATTGTCAGCTGTTAGTCAGCGTCTCTTTTTATACTTATATTATTATTTAAGACAGATAGATGATTTCTTCATTTGACGAATGTCAAAATCGTGATTATTATGAGCAAAGTATAAAGCGTGGCCCGTTCATTTTGTCTCTTTTCAACCGCAAGGGTTGTGGTGACAGAACATTATAATCTAAGCAGGTACATATTACTCTATCACTTCTACATGTTTTTCATGTTTTCTCTCGTTTCGTCGTAAACGTCAGTTTTGGATTGCAAGTTTGGATTGTTCGTTTTTGGATTTTTTAAAGAAATCCACTCATTGTACTGAGATACTGTCTCACATTGAACAAACTTGGACCCGAGATTAGCTCCTTCATTTTTATCGTACTCCCTATGCACGTTAATGTAGAATATTATTATGTCCAAGACCGATCCACACATTGGTGTACTGGATCTTATTGGAATTGGAACATTTTTTAGTGCCAATTGTGTGGCGCCTGCATAACGTAGATGATTACATTTTATACATTTATATTTGCCAATATTAAAGATTTTGTGTTTAGTTTTTAGACAGTGCGTAGTCTCGATCGGACCGCGTTACCTACTACGTAAGTAATAAATTTTTTATTGTTTAGTAAGATGAGAAGAAGAGAAGTAAAAGGACTAGGCAGAGGCTAAAAATAAACATTTTGCATGCGGGCCATTGAGCGGACGGGTTATTCTGCATCCTGACAGCAAAATGCACTAAGTTAAAAGTCGTCCATTTTTTATTAGTACCTAGTCTACCATTATTTCTGTTTTTTCTTGTTGTAGTACCTAAACATAATATTGGAGTGGATTTTATAAACAAATTAGGGCGTTTAAAAAAAAATGTTTCTTTTTTAATTTTATAGCTATGTATGTAGGTAAGGTAGGTACGTAGTCGTATCCACTTTCTTTTCTTTACAAACCTATGAACCACATTGTACGTATATTGCATCATATCATTACACATTGTTTTTCTTAGCTTTTAATTACTTTGAATCATGCGGCTTATTTGTAATAACTGAGGATTCTAAGCTTTTTCGGAATAGGATACGTTGGACTGGATGGATGATGGGTCTTGAGTTGCCCATATCGCCGCGCCGGGGGTTATTAAAATAGATAGGTAAATATGAAAGTAAACTCATAATATCAAGGAACTGCTTTATTTCCTTCAATACAACATGTTTGAAATTCAGTCAAAAAAACACAGGTTAGCAGATAAACCACAGTTATGTTGGTAATACCTACACAATATAAACATTTATATTAATATGAACCCTTGGTTTCGCAAAAATAACTTAAAACAATTCGTAAAATGTCGATACTTAAAGTACCAATGATAAAACATAACCACAGCTCTAATTTGTCCGTTTCGTGAAAGTAAAGTCATTTTCATAGATTTAACACAATATACCTATGTCAACATTTAGTTAGTAACGTAACAAATATTGTAACATCTTAAGGAAGTGCAATATAGATACCTACCTACTAACAGGTAGGTACACGAAGAGAAGTAACGTTAAACTAAATTAAAATATAATATGTATTAAATAAATGCCTGTCATAATTTTTTACTTACATATTTTTAAAAACATTGATACATTTTTTTTAAATATAAGTACTTAATTATCCGAATAATTTTGGGCAAACTTTCTAAAAGATAGTATAATACATATCTATCTATATCTATTTGGTCTGAAGCTGAATGATATTTTTTAAACGTGGGTACCTCCTAGGGATGTGGTAGGTAACCCCTACTAACTTACATACAAATAAAATAATACCTGAAGGTATTATTTTGTAATGGCAGGTGTTTTTGGGATAATTCAATTTGAAGGCTAGATACCTATATACTAGGTAAGGACATTTCAAGTTAGCACGCAATCGTAATTTTTTCAATATATTAAAGTGGTAAGGTTACTATACTTAATATATCACAAAGCAATGGGATAGTTTTATTATCTTATTAAATGTGGCGTAGGAAGAGCTGCTCTACTAATTGAAATGTTAAAAAACGATAATTCCAAATATTTGTAACCCTTGTAAAATTTTGTTTTATTGATAAAAACATTATATAAAAATAGTATATGTTGATAAAATTACCTACGGTATTTAAACAAGCTCTCTAATTTAGTATCACGTAAAGCATAATAATTGTATGTTTATAAATAATTTGGTAACTAAAGAAACAAACGTAATTCGGTACACAGTTGTTTACCGGCGTCAATACTGTTTTTGTACTAAAAAATGGGTAGGTTTTAGATTTAAATCTCTTCGTTTGTTAAATTGTTATCAAACTGTAATGGCACATACACGTAGTAATATTACGGTCTAATTCTAATAAACATGATCAATAGGTAATGTCTTATTTAAGTACATCTGAGCATTGCACACAAACTTATTCTATGATTACATACCAAATTTGGTAAGACAAAAGCTTAGGTACATTTAAATATTTGTAATAAAATGTTGGTAAATATACTACGCTTAACCGTTTTCCTCCACATGTGTGTTGATATCTTATTCGAAATGATCAATACAGAGTTGTTATCAAACAATGTGCCTGTTCTTAGTAGGTCCTAATTTACACAGAGGTGCGTGAGATTATCAAGTTCTCATTTTACATAGCAGCACTGCCTTTATGCTACATACGTCCAACAAACTAATTAACTACCGTCCTAAATTAACTACACACAACGTAAAAAGACTATTACATACATTAAAGTTATCAATTCCTACTGTTCTCGTAAAGGTATTTATAGGCATGTTTGTCAGAATAACCAACGAACTTACAAGTATTTCTAGAAATTATATTCTCAATCCTTGAATTGTGAGGACTTGAGTTCATGCATTGTACCATATTTAATCCCCCATCTTTTCTTTAACTTACCGATTATCCATAATGTATCCAGATCATTATAATTATTAGTGAGTAACATATGTATTTTTAAAACTACAGCAATTTAAATAGCCATTTAGTTAATTGAAACATTTCACCATACTTCACATTTATGTTCCGGATTCATTTTGGATCCCAGTGGACAGTTAAATTCTTCAGAAAATTCTTTCAGGTTAGATATGGGTCCGATTACTCTATATTTGGCAACAGTATGGTCGTCTTTCTCTATTTGCATTTTTGTGGATTCCTTCGTCATAGCCGAACACCAAACCTATAAAATAAGAAAAGATAATAAATAGGTAACTACTACTTTTATCGTCATCGTCATCCGCCTGTATTCGTCAACTGCTGGTCGTAGGCCTCTCCAATTTACTTACTGTGAACATTTATAACTTTCTTAGATGTATTATTGTGTTCATGGTCTTTACCTATAAATCTTCGTACAATACGGCAGGTATTCAATATAGCAGCTTTTTGGAGTAATGTATACATTGTTTTCGTGACATTGAGAGTTTTATTATTATACGGACATGATGATGATCTAATAAGTAATTTAGTAATTTATACAAAAAGACAAAACAATTCACCTGAGCGAATGATATGAAGAACAGTTGACGGTGGTTGTACTTGAGACCGGGCAGTGTCAGATTCACTTTGGCATTTCGGCTGTAGTCCAAGTAAGCATGAAAAGACGCCTTTAAACCCCCATTGTCAGCGATATTTTCTCCTGTTAAACGAAACAGTTAGGTACATATTAGTATTCATGTTACGTGTAACATTATACGTCACGCCCGTTTCCCCGAAGGGTAGGCAGAGATAACGGGTCTCCACTTTACATTACTAATAAATAATACCTACTGTTATTTTTGTTTATTTTTATGTAAGTAATTGTAATCTAGCCATTAACTAATCAAATATTAAATAATGGTTATTTAGCAGTTTAGTAAATTCCTACAGGTCCATTCAATAGGTATTGCTATACCTACTCATATTTACTTATACATTTGTGATTGAATAAAAAGCTACGAGGGTACGAGGTAGTCCTTGAAATTTGACCTGACCCATGTATGTCACACGTAAGCTATTTATTTAATAGGAGTCTAGGTAGGTAGGTACTCACCGAGTGTTTGTTTTCCATTTAAGTTTTGATTATCAATGGTATAGGAGGAATATTGCTTTTGGATGCATTCAGCCCTTTCCTTGAATCTCTCTATAGTTGCGTTGTTCCACCATTGTTTAAGATTTCCATAACTGTGAAAAGAGTAGGCCTGTTAATCGGTCTCCCTTAGCTTTTACTTTTAATTGGAATGTTACCATGCTTTTGGATAACCTTCCGTGTTGCTTGTCTATGGAAGGTAGCTAAATAACACAAACTCGACGATCTCTATATTATAATGTAGGTACATTTTGTGCTTTGCTCTGAGCAGGTTTAAGTGAACCACTTCGGGGACGACGTGTCATAATATAGTTTTTTTTAAAAACTATCTGACATCTTATTATGTCCGGGTCCGTTATAATAAGTTAACTTTTCCAAACATTTGACTGTTACAGTCTGTTTTTTAAGTCGTGAAAAGAATAAACGGGGAACTATTATTTTTTCAATACTGGCAAGACCGTAATTAAAAAAATAGACAGGGTCAATGCCATTCTAATGTCAAAGTGTGTTGTTTGTTTTCGTACCTTTTTTGGTTTATGCTTAATTTTACTTGACAAAACGCTGATTTAAGTAAAATTTACGATGGCTGAGGAAAAAGAACATACAAGAAATCGGAAAATTATTCAAAGTTCGGGAAGAAAAATCGTTTATAATGTTTTTAAGGTATCTCTATCGGAGCACGAAGCCGGTCAACTTTTGTTCGATTCTGAAGATGTTTATGCCCGAACAGCAGGCCTAACCGGTACGTATTCATATATTTTTACTATTAGTATGTGATCTTTGGTGCTTATGCTGTGATTTCATTCATGATTCAACAAATTTGCAATCAACAAATATCGTAGATTTCATCAAAACATACAGTGCGAATAACTAATTTTGATACTTTCGCATCTACTGTGAGTGACAATTACTTCTGATTTACGTAAAATAGATATTCCACCAGGATTCAGGTGTGGTGTGTTTTATATTTATGTAGTAGTTTTTATCTAATTGGCTAATTGTCAGAAACTGCCATTTTTATAAATGTGGCCGAAGGATCACAGTTTAGAGCAGGCATATCATAGTCAATTTCACTGGTGGGCCAAAAATTACCATAAAGCAAACAGGTTTCCTGTATTGTAAATTATATTATGCTAAGAAAATCACTTATTATTTTTCAGGTCTGTCAGAAAGTACAGTGAGGAGAATTGTGTCTGAAGGCCTACAAAATAAAGGTGTCTTCTCAACACCTGGCAAAATTAAAAAAGGAAGGCCACCAAAGGAGTTTGATGATTTCAATAAATGTGCTCTGCGCCAAGTGGTACAATCATTTTATACTGTGCGGAAAGAAGTCCCAACTTTAAGAAAATTGCTGCAATATGTGAAAAATGATTTGGAATTTGACTGCAGCCTCACATATCTGCATAAAATTCTTCATGTAATTGGATTTAAATTTCAAAAGTGCAAGACCCAGAGATCTGCTCTTATAGAAAATTATTATATTTCTGCTAAGAGGGAGCAATATTTACGTCGGTTAAAATCAAATAGGGATCTGCCACAGGAACTTCAGAGACCTGTCATCTACCTTGATGAGAGCTACATTCACCAATCATACAAAGTGAAAAAATGCTGGCAGTCAATAAATATTGAAGGCGTGAAAGAAAATGTTTCCAAAGGCAAGAGGTATATAATTGTACATGCTGGAAGCAAATACGGTTTTGTACCTAATTGCCTTTTGATATTCAGTGGGAAAAACCAAAAAGAAGATTATCATTCAGAGATGAATGCCCATAATTTTGGTAAATGGGTTAAAGAAAAACTCATACCAAATCTACATGAACCGTCAATAATTGTGCTTGATAATGCCCCATACCATAATATTGTCACAAACAAAGCACCTAATTCAAGTTCAAAGGTAGATGAGATTCGATTGTGGCTACTAGAAAACAACATATCCTTTGATCCTAATTTAAAAAAGCCCTCACTATTGATGCTAGTGAAAAGACATAAACCTGAGCCAATTTTCTATATAGACCAAGTTTTGGGTGAACAAGGGCACACAGTGGTACGACTACCACCATACCATTGTGACCTGAACCCCATAGAACTAATCTGGGCACAAGCTAAACAAAAAATAGCTGCAAAAAATGTTGGAGAAGGTGTAGACGTCAAAAAAGTTGCCGAAGAAGCTTTTAATGAAATAACTGCAGAAAACTGGAACAATTGTTGTGCACATGTAGTCAAGCTAGAAGAAGAGTACATGGAAAGAGAAAAGACTCTGTATGGAACTATAGATGAAATAATCATCCAACTCGATGAAAGTGACAGCAGCAGCGATACTGATGAAAGCTATCATCAGGCACCCACTGATGAAGCCGGACCATCAGGTGTTAAAACAAAGGAGATGGAATATGCTGAAGTCGAATATTTAGAATTATCTTCAGATTAATAAATAAATAATTGTTCAATATGTGGTTTTACTTCTAATAATTTATATTTTGAATTCTAATAATTTCTAAAGTATTGAACTAGTAGGTGGATACCCCAGAGTAAACTTGAATGATATCATCTGTCCTGGGAACTCTGGATGCATTAAGAAAGGTTTCTGGACAGTAAGATAATGGTATGTAGATCTGGTAGTGGCGATGGGATTACCACCTATCATGTTTGGGCAAATGTGATAGATGGTAATCCCAATCCTTGCTCTGCCTACCCATTTTTGGGAGTTTAGGCGTGATGCATACGTATGTATGTAGTAGGTGGGGCAGGCTAAACCAAGTTATCATTAAATCTAAAAAAAAAATTTAAACAAAAAATACACTTCACGCCTTTTAATCCCAAAGAGGGGTAGGCAGAGGCACTTGTTAAAGCAAGTACCCACGGTTCACCAAGCGTATTAAACCCAACGTGACAGGGGGTGAGCCCATCGCAAAAAGCAGGACAATATGAAATTGCTGTTTCGATGGAGCTTTCTTTGTGACTTAGTAGGAATTATTAATAAAAATTTAAGTATCAAAATCTTTTTTTGTGTAGTTTTAGTGTTGCTATATGAAAAAGAACAGCGCCACCCCTCGTTTTCACGACTTAAAAAACAGACTGTATGTTAGTCGGGCTGAGCGACATGAAATGGTGAAGTTAGTAATATCGTAGAAATATTGTTTTCCGACCGTTTAGAAAGCGTAAGTGTAATCCTTTAGCAGTTCTTGGCTGTTAAAGGAATATAGCTACTACATCTTAGCAAACCACAGATTTTTTTTTTAATATGTAGACTGTACGACCTGAGGTCCTCGCCTGCTAAATGTAGAATTTAAAACTACATACAGCAAGAGCAACTGTCACTGTCAGTGTCAACTGCGAAAAAGACAAGTAGAAGACGGCAGCGGCAGCGCAAAAAATACAAAATCAAAACAAAGTTTCAAAACCGATATAATGTATCATAATGTGGAAAATTTACAATTTGTCAGCTAATACCTCAATATAAACTGGTAAGTAGAAGAATATATAATATGCCGTCATCGTTTGCCGTTTGGGGTAAGTCGTTTTGCTATTATTCACTATCAAAAGCTTGTCGACTACTACCTGCCGACTTTAGCCAAATTCATTACCTATCATACTCGCGTCCTTGGTCGTCGAATGCATGAGTCAACTCATGTCCCATGACTACACCCATAGCTCCGTAGTTTACACTTTTAGGGTTGTCGCCATCATAGAACGGTAGTTGTAATATACCAGCAGGGAACACAATTTGATTCTTTGTCGGAGTATAGTAAGCGTTTACAGTAGAAGGTGTCATTCCTGAAAGAGTTATATATCGTTGATTAATATGTTATGTATATAGAGAAAGGGAGATTGTTTCACCTGTAGGTGTTTTTCACCTTGGGTATTGCAGACTAGTTAGTTCACCTGTAGATTCTAATGACTGTAACATGTAAACACCTGTTATAATTGTTCAATAATATTAAAATACGTATTTTCTCACCCCATTTAGTCTTATTCACGGGTTCGTCCAGTTTCTTCAAGTCATTTTTGAGACTGAAAAGGTTGTACTGAATATTGTTTTCGAAATACTCATTTTTCTTCACCACTAAGTCCATGTATTGACGATTCAATTCCTCTTTATCCAGAATGTAGTCAGGGAAGCCTGTAATAGTAATGTTAATAATAAAGTAAGTAATCAATTAAATTAACTGATAGATGCCACTTTAATGTATCTTCAAAAATTTTAGCCCCTTTTACATAATATCCTGTATACAAAATGTTCCTTGATAACTGAATTTCTTTGTACTACAATGAGTGGACATTGGGATATTTTGTGCCCAAATTGAGATTATACATTATACATAAGGAGATTACACTTTGAGATTACAGTCATGATACATAAGTACATTATAATATTATTCTACAATTAAAAGCAAAGAGATCTTCACTAACTATGAAATCTACAGTACAATATTTCAATCCTTACGATTTTGTGATCTGTAAGCATAGAAGGGACTAGAGAACTTGTTGAACATTCCTTAATAACCGTTATTACTTCTGTCAGTACCTTCTGATGTTTAAAATGAATACACTGACAGAAACAAATGTTCACACCTTTTGATCTTAAAGTGTGGTAGGCAGAGACTGATGTATATAATTTAAGTACTGACCAATCATGTCGGTTATAGCGTCCGCTTTGATTTCGGCCGCTGCCCTGGTCTCCTCGTCCATCCAGTCCAAGTTGTGCAGGTTCTTCTTGAATGCGTTCCGTATATTGTTGATCATCACCTCGCCCTGGGTTTTTGCCTCTCCGTGGAATACTTCGCGAACGAACATAGCACCAACGGCAAATCCTATCGAGAGGTCAGTCCATAAGCAATTTATTAGATTACCTTCTTAACACTTCGGGGATCCAAATCGTGTGTCGACGTGATAACAATGAATAACCTGTTGTCTTAAAACATAATGTTCACGAAAGTGTTAACCTAACACTGGAATGGAATGTTTCATAAAATTGCGATACACATCACTTGTGACATTACGTGTAAAAGTAGATAGGCTCCAAAAATCTTATAGGAACAGGTAGGTACGCTATTAATAACAGCAATGGATAGAATTCCTTGCAGTATCAGTTCTATTTTGATTCATTCAATTTCTATTGGCTATAGCAGAGATGGACCCTTATGAGGCACTCACTTCCGTGAACATTATGTTTTGTATGTAGTAAGGCGACTCAGTCTTTCTTGTAAATAGTAGTGAGTAAGGAATACCTACGCTTAATTTTGTCTAGGAAGACAATCGGCATATTAAAGTGGAAGAGGCGATGTTTAGGTACAGTCGGACAAGAATTTGGTCTACAATCCTAAGGTTGAAATTCATATTAATGTCATCTTTTTATTTTACTTGTCACATTATAACAACCCTACTTATTGATGTTTTAGTGATACAGGTAGCGGCATCAGTTAGACCAGTTTTTTGGCCGTCTGTACATAGGTATCTGTGTGTGAGATGACTTATTATGAAAAACCTGTGAAGATCAGCTCTTTAATTCAAAATTAACTTACCAACAGCATTATTGGTATCGGTTACGCAATATCTCCAAGATTCTTCGGTACCCTCCGACCCGAACAAAGCTTTTCTCAGAATTTTGGTAGCGTCTCGGAACGACTTGGAGAGGTACGCCGAAAGGGTACGGGTCACTTGCCACATCATGTACGACCTTAGTGTCCTGGGGATCAATGTGGAAAATAAATATTGGTGCATATTACACCGCGATGCCGGTGGTGCGAGTACATTACGACCAATATTTACTTGTTAAGTGAACTTTGGAGTTTGTTTTTTTTGCAACGGTAAGATACGTTCCGAGACGTAAGTTCACTGGAACTGAGTTACGTAATGTACCATGAATTAAACATTTTCTCTGTGTATAAGGGAACTTTCCACTCGCCTAGAACCCATTGGTCAGCGTGACCGTACGTACTTTTGAAATCAGCAGAGTTTAAATGTTTTTGGAATATATTCCTTTAAGTCTTATGTCAAATCATCAAATAGTGTAAAACATAGTTGCCTTCCTCTGTCAATCTCAATATATGCTTAGATCTTTAAAATTACACAACGAATTTTGATGCGTTTTTCGTCAATAGATAGAGTGATTTTAGAAGAACGTTTATGATACAAAAGTCTACCATTTTTAAGGAAACATTTAGAAAAATAAATATTACTTACTTCCTACGTTCTTCAGTACTCGTATATTTCTCTATAACGTGCGTCAGATTCCGGAAATAATCCGGAGCATACACCACAAGACGCTCTTCCGGACTTATCTATAAAAAAAAGAAGAATTTTAATCTGAAGTCTCTAGGACATCCTATAAAAGTTCATCAGATCAAAGAAGACGATCAGATTGTGCCTTTAAACATTTACGTTTATGTAACGTATAAGAAATAATATCATAATCAACTCACAGTTTTATTGACCAATCGGAATGCGTCGTTGAAGAACATAGTCCAGTTTAAGAAAGGTGCCACTTGTTGCCACTCGCGGATCGTAAAGGGATTGTACATCACCTCTTCGTCCCGTCTATCTTCCGACGGTGTTGTTATATTCGCCAGCTCCGTTTCAAACTCTATGACCTTATTCATTTGGGCCTTTGCCTCCTGTTTATTGGCTCCAAGTAGAACGGTTATCTTAGTCATGTATTCGAGATAGGCATCCAACACTTTTTTATGGGCCGTTTTGTTCAAGTATTTGTCCCTAGTTGGCAGATTCAAACCACCTTGATCGAGCTGAAAATTTATAGTGTTGTTAATACGAGCTTCTTGGAAATCGCACATGGAACAACCACACAAGTGGATAAAGAGGATACACGTGCAATATACATTTAACAGAAAGACGATTATTTTTGGCATTACTTTTTATGATTATTGATTTTAACAAAAATGACGTTCAGATAGATATGCAACATAAACATAAGTATTGACAGTTGGAAATTGTGGTATTTTGGGACATGCTTCGCGGATGAAGGAATGTTGATTAACGAATGACATTTACAAAATTAGGCCACCCTGGTTAGAAAGACGCTATATCGCTTTCTTAAGTGATGAGTATTCTGTGCTTACGGACATGCATGAATATATTTCTGAACGTGAATAAACCAACAAGTTCGTGATAAATAGAGGATCTCGTCAAGGCATGACTTCATTACTTTGGTAACAGAAGCAATGCAACATCTAAAACGAACAACGACGTAATAAGCCTATTTTAGATACAAATCCCATACAACTCGCACGTAGTTTGTACCTACATGTAAGATGTGCTTTAAATAGCTCTATCGCTTCTGGCATTTCAAAGTCGATAAGTGTACTTACGGCTAAGACGTGTTTCGACGAATCTCTGTCGTCCTCCGCGACCGCCCAGTTAAAAAGACCACCTAAATTGTAGCTGAAAAGAGATTATGAATTTGATCAGATAAAATTTCGCACCTTTACAAAAACCAATTGAACTTGATTGCCCTTGTCTGCATGCATGATATCCAACAATATTATCATAACACATTACATTGAACATTGTAAAAGGAATCTCTGATGTGTCACTAAGTAATTTAATTTTTCCTTGTCTGATATCGTCACCGTCTGTTACTGTCTACATATAGATACTTACGAATTCTGAACATCCTGGAGCAAGGTCTGCAAATTCAATTTCTGCGTTTGCTTGGTCTGTGTACCGTTAAGCAAGTGCCAACCGCCCAGCTTCTTGATAATATTAATTAGAGGCTTCTCTGCCAACTTCTCAATAGTCTCGTTAGTATCAATACATGCCTCATAGTATATTTTCGCCTTAGCCTCAGCGTCGTTCGGATTGGAAACGTTTACTTTATCTGAAAATTATCACAAGTATTTGGTATAACATTCCATAGAACGCGTAAACTATTTTTGGTATGGAATTGCCACTGTTGTCTACATAGGTTTTCGTTTTTATTACCAGCGGAATTTTTCGATACTCTTTGTTTAGGTATCCGAAGCATTTTACGGACATATCGATAGATATACGTGCATAACAAAACTGATCCTAACAAGGGTTGTAGATTTTGGGAATTAGCGTATGTGTATGAAAACGTATAACATTTTGCAATTGACGAAAAATATGCATAAATAACAATAGGTTCCTAATGAAACGTCTATAGAGTATTATAAAGAAAGACGCCACTGAAGACTAGAGTTATCGGCTCCAATTGAATATTCAAACACTATTGGTATCACTTTAGAACGTTTCGGATCGTCGTATTTACTTATACTATTTGTTTTTGCAATAAACTTCAGAAAAGCATAACAATTTGGGTAAATAATGTTTTGGTAAGTTGTACGTACATGTTCTATTGGGCTATAATCATGTCTGTGTTAGATTTCAATTGAGCCTCATCAATATTATTGTTCATGATAGACATTTCATATCATCTGAATATGCCATTATGTAACCCAAAATTATAAAAAAAAACACTTTTATATTAACTGAATCACTAAATACCTTTCGAGTTTCTTACATTTCAAGTCAAAAGTGTTTTGGAACATTGCAGTCATTAATTTCCGGTAATTCCGTTCATATCTCGTTCCAATCCTAAAAGGCATCTACCTAAATGTAAGTACCTAATTATATAGCCCTTGCATAGAACGACTGTAATTTATTCTGATTGGTGAATCTGTTCATATTCAGAGGTCAAAGGTCCAATGAATTCCGTGACATGGTGTTCAATCAATATTTTTGTTTTAATGGCGGTCGAAAGGAGGAGCACCGTATGCATCCCACTTCGGAGGACGCAATCTTTGGCACACATCCCACTTTCTTGTAATACATTAATTGTATCCAATTTAATTACTCCTTACCTAAAGCATACCGGATGATGAGTTGGTTTTGCAGTTCGATCTTACTGAATATGCCCCAGTTCGATTTGCCTTCCGGTATCGGATTGTTCCTCATCCAGCCGCCGCAAGCAAAATCATAGAAGTCGTTGCATGGATCCTTTGCACCGTCAATGGCGCGGTTAACCTCGCTGGCCGTATAGATGCACGAACTTGATAGGCATATGCTGGAGTCTTCTGGAAAAGTATTTTTTTGTTGTTGTAGAATTACTTTATTAGGCAAGGTTGTCGACTACGCTGAGGCATTACCAGTTTTCCTATGTTTAGATTAATTGTGACGTAAAGTAATAGAAGGATAGAGATACAGTGACATTTAAGATAGTTTGTAATCGTACCAAATAAGTAATATTGTATTAGATTATAATGCACAGCACATAAAGTTGTCTTGTTTTCTCGTTCGTTCAGAATACATAGCAAAAGCAGCATAATAATTGTATAGTATGTTATTTATTTATATTATTTTCAGTAATAAATGTATTGAAAGATGGGCGATTTAGATATACTGAAGGATAAAGATACAGTGACATTTATGATAGTTTGTGATCGTACCAAATAAGTAATATTATATTAGTTTGTAACGCGCAGCAATTATACAACAGCGAAATGAGCAATTATGTACGTGTTCTATTCTGCATCCAATTATAATTTATAGAACATTTCGCTATAATAACAATGAACGGCTATGACCATAAACAACGATGTATCTATATATATTCTATTGTCTTTTTGCATGCCGTTTTTACATTTTAAAAAGAAACCAGACCAGTTTTTTCAGTTGATGTCACGTTGCATTACCAGCAACACATACATACATGAGCAATACAATAAAGCGGTTACTGTTATTTTGTGTTGACCATATGACTATCGTAATCACAATGTTTGTATGGATAAAGCGCATTCACGTGTACTCGTACTATCAGTATTCCGCGTTATCTATGTAGCATTTTGGTAGCAACTGATTTTAGTGAAGGGGTAAAATGAATGAATAAACTTAAAGAGGTCTACATTACATACATTGTAATTTCTGAATAATGCCTTTATTTTGTTGAATAAATAATACAGAAAACATACATTTTACTTTAAAGTGAAAAGTTCACTGCCAATCTTATACATCAGACAAATTAGACGCGTGATTTTGAAGTTTATGATTATCAGAGTACAATTCTAAATCCTGAAAACAAAATTTGTCTCCGGCGGTCAAAAGGTTTAACTACCCCATGGCTAAGATCAGTTACCACCAACATGTGACGGGCTCGTAACGGGGTATAATTATCAGCACTAATCAGAGGGGAAAAAGAATGACATGGTTTCATCAAGAGTGACTTTCCCCAACCTCTAAAGGTAGCTAATGTCTTTTTTGTGACAGATGAACAGAATAATCGGAATCGAATCTTGTATCGTAGGCAATAGCTATCCAGTGTAGATTTCATATCATTTTTCCCATGCTGGTCTGGGATGTTGTAAATAGAATGCATCATCCGCCTTTTTCCCTTGCATATCGTATGTGATGTGGTGATTTAGGTTTATTAAGGCTATAAGCGAGCAACTTGTAACTGAAGGTCCATATTGAGATTATATTATATTATACATGACCCTTATTATGCTAAATGAGGCCGTAGGGTCCTTGTGATTCTAAGATTCTGTCTATCCATTTTGGACATTAATCTTACGTTCACGTTACGTTAATTTATGCCAACTAAGAAGTTTCATAATTGGACATAGTTACACAGAAAGGACTCAATCCACACCTTGCCCGAAATTGATTTAGCTATATATAACACCCTGGGTTGAGACATTTCCACCATATAAAAAAAAATACACAAAAAAGTTCACTACAACCTATTTTTTATGTACCCTGACTCAATCCACATGTATCGGTATCGGCAGGTCAATAGCGCATCCAACTTTAAAACTCAATATCTCCGAATAACTTTGTGGATCGAGTCCTTTCTGTGTAACTACGTACGTCCAATTTAAGTGTTCTTAAAGTCAAATAGTAAAATCGTGCAACACTTTTCCCATACAAAAGTGTCGTCTGTACTAATACTCGTATCATAAAAGGCAAGAATTGTATGGATGGATGTTTGTAACGAATAAACTCACAAACTACTGGACGGATTTCGATAATTCCTTCACCATTACAACATAGGCTCTATTTTATCCCGGAATTACAAGGGAATCGTAAGTAACACCACGCGGTAAAGCTTATCATATATAAACAGAACCACCTAGCTCCAACAATAATTCAACAGATGAATGCCTGAAAATATTTATTGCCCTTTTCCCCATTGAATCGCCATTAAACTGTTGTGACGATAATAACTATGTGGAAACTCGTAGTAATAATTGTTTGATCCGTTTAGTGTCGTGGTCCGTGCGGTGGATTGCGAAGATAGCAATACAAACATTTGCGTTGCACTAGTCATGGGCGTGTTAAGGTCAGATGGGTAATTCTATACGCGAGGTGAAGTTCATATGATATATAATGAATGAGCTCCGTTATTAGTATCCCGTCTACGTAAAATACAGAGTGTCGGAACTTGTTGCTTAGATCGCTAAAAAAGTTATCAGTCGTAATGTACAGTATTGAATATCTGTTGCTAAATAAATACTAGAATGAATGAATAGACGGTGATTTGGGAAATACTCTTTTTAGCTGTAGATCTCAATAGAATAATGCGGCAGATGTGAATGCCCGGAACAAAATGTTCGACCTCTCCGTACAAGAATCAAACAGCTGATTGTGCTTTTTGTATGAATAGTTCGTGTTATTGTCGCGCCCGAGCATCGGCAGTGACATTTATTCCATGGAGTGTAGATGCTACTGAGTCCATTTCGGCTGGCTCGAAATAGCTTTTCATTTTTGAAAACGGTATTTCCGTAGAGAAAAGTTTGACTTGTTTCAGAGACCCAAAAACGTATATAATCGACTAGCTGACCCGGCAAACATTGTTTTGCCCATATTTAAATCCCGTTCCGGTGACAATTTCTGAATTCCTTTCTTAGTGCACCCCTACGGTACCTAAGCTAAGTCTCTGTCAAATTTTAAGTTTCTGCGTATAGCCGTTTAAGCTGTGCTCTGATTGTCAGTCAGTCAGTCAGCTTCTCCTTAGTAGATATTATAGCATCGTAAGAAAATTATGAACACACTAGGATCTTTCTATTCTAGCGCAGGGATCAGTATAACTATGTTAGTGAAAAATATTACCATTGGAGCATTAAATATAAACAACATGTTAGTGAAATATATTACCATTGGAGCATTAAATATAAACAACATTACTTAATTAAAGATATAATACTCAGAACAAAGGAAAGGATTATAATTTAATGTGAAATTATCTGAGCAATTTAATATGATTTACTGACAAAAACCAATTAGTATGTATATTGCTCAGAGTCTATTTGGTGATAAAGTTTCATATTTTATGTTAGTTATTATTAATTAATATGGTTTGTGTCCTTCCACTCATAATTCAACTCACGACATGCAATTACGTTTTAAATTCTATCCACGTGTATGTAAATTGATATATGTAAAATTAGTATTTTTTCGATGTAGGTACTATATTACTCGAATCCACAACTTCCGATTTCAAAATTGTGATAACAGCCAACTACTATAGCCGTTCTTATTTTATATCATAAGCTAAAATAATTCTGTGAAGTTTCATTAATATAACAGCTTTTTTGCCAGCCAACACACAGTGCTTCTTTGTGTTAGAATTAGTATGATAGGTAACTAGGTAATTCGGAACAGTCTGTTTCAACATCAATCCTGTAATATTTTTAACGTGGCACGTAAAATATACTACGTTTTTAAAATCTCGTGGGAATGTCGGTATAAAAATATCCTATGTTTCCCGAGGATATTGTAGCTTCCCAACAGCAGTGATGATTCTTTTTAAATCAGTCCAGTAACTTCCCCTAACTGAAACGCTCACTGGCCCCGTACCACGTGGCTTTAAAGTAATATTATTTTCGTAGTGAGACAGTGACGGTGTCATACCACTCATCTAGCGCTATCCCTTTCACGAGATAGCTATTGGACCTCATGGTACGGGGTCTGATTGATGAAATACTGAGACTGAAACGATGGTTGTTGTTATCATGGAGGAAATGGGAAGTTTCCTGCCTCGTGTTATAACAAACGCGACGTCATTTACACGGAAGAAGCGACGCCGCCGCTCTGTCCGTGTACTTTATATGGTTTCGCTACGTGCGTGGAGCAGGTGATGAGAGATTCCAATCTAAACTGACACATGGTTAGTACAAAATCATAGGCTTTGTCAGTTCTTTCACGTCCGAAACTGTACTCTTCACTAGCCTACTACCTGTGTCTACGTCATTGTGTACAGTGTGTAATAATAAAGTAGTGCACTATATAATATGTATATATAGTGATGCGATGTGTTCCTTTTTTCAACTTTAGAACAAGACGGCAATGGCAGTCACGAGACAGTAGTTAGTTGTTTACCTGAATTGTTTACGTTTTATCTAAACAAATAGGTATGCATCTGTATAACGTAGTAGTTGCGTATACGTATAAGATAACGGGGAAGGTAAGGTGAATGAAAATATTTACAAAGTAAAACGAGACGCCGAAGTCACGGGTGCGGCATTCTGTTCAGCGCGTTTGGAAATAGGTACTTCGCTTTTTAAGTTTCTGGCAAACTGGCAATGGCCAACAACGTAGTCTTTTGTTTTATATTTCGTAGTAGTATTGTTACGCAAAATGCCTTAAACGACTACGTTTTTTCTGGATCTGGTCTCGTTTGAGGCTTTATATAGCAGCAAAGCCATTTTAACAGCAGGGTTATTCACATACATGGTAATTAATGATGTCGCTTAAATCGTACACACATTATAACAAAAGGGACCTAATGAAAAATACATCATTTTACGATTTTGAATCATGTCCCAAAGGCATAAAACTTGAATTGCAAAAGCGACATGTATCTTATTATGCAAGCGACCCTGCTTGTGACAACATGCAGTGCCGGGATACACGATAGGAAGAAGAAGATGATGGCGCTTAGATTAAAAACAAATAATAATAGACTTTAATTGCAATACAGGCGAACACACACAAAGGACTTTATTGAGACATACAGCATTAAGTTAGATAATATCCACATAAAAAGGAAACAATACAAAACAGCATGAAAGTTATTACACATAAGGTGACGCACACACAGCTCGCTTAGCTTTATATCTATTTAGGTTTTATGGTGATCGTTTATTTTTAAACAATAAGATATATAGTTTATGAAAAGAGCGCAAGCTTAAAAGTTCGCTTACTTGCATAAGACTTGTTTAACTGAAATTTGCTTACGTGACGGTTCGGGCTGGTAACATGGCGGCACCGGCAGATAAGTTGGCCCTCTAGTCGTCGCCAGTAGGATGATGGTCAGGATCACCACGAGGAGGAGCAATCCGCAGCTAACAAGCAGCACTCGCTCCAGTAGCGTGCGCTGGCGCCAACCGATGAATGACACACCCTGCAGGGAATACAAAAAATATGTTTTACAACGCTTCTTGAATGCTCATGTTAGATGCAGATAAACCTGGCTCTAGTACTGCCTTACTCTTTCCTAAGACAGTTAGCTAGAAAAGCAGAAGACGGCCCAAGAAATGCCTTTTGCCTTGATGCAGTGTGTCAAAACATGCTCGCCAAAGAAGAGCTATACAAAGTTATGCTGAGGATTGGTGGAAGAGAAGTTTGATAGAACATCTCTAAAACGAGACATATCAATATGCATAAAAATGCCTGTCCGGGTAAATAAGGGTCACTTTCCTTTGTTGCAACGGAGGTTCGATAAACGACTTGTGTATTTTTGTTAAAGCACCATATTTAGATAGATAGGTGTGCAAATGTATGCACCTAACTATGTAGTTAGGCGCTGACTTTAACAATGCCCAACCCAAGTATATCACAACGAGGAACACACGTCGTATGTACTTAATGGGATCAATAGAGAGATGGAGCTATTCTATACGATCAAATTGATGTCAAGGATGGTAGGTACATTTTATTAAATCAGGTCCAGTCTATCTCCGTCAACTACTATGATCCGGATATGTCAATTTCG
This sequence comes from Conopomorpha cramerella, assembly GCA_012932125.1. Taxonomy (NCBI): domain Eukaryota; kingdom Metazoa; phylum Arthropoda; class Insecta; order Lepidoptera; family Gracillariidae; genus Conopomorpha; species Conopomorpha cramerella. The sequence continues at coordinate 1,900 of SJJU01001280.1, read as the reverse complement.
CTCATCAAGGATGCGTATGCAAAAGTGTCCTACGAGAGTCTTGCGATGTATTGTCGGTTGACTCCTGTTCCTCCCCTCAATCACAGATCTCTGCTCAAGTAGCGATTGTCTAGCTCTAATCGTGTTTGTGTAAAAGAGACAAACGATGCTCAAGCACATGTTTTGAGTACTGAATATTATTTCAGAACGGGCATTAGTCATCTTCTCAACAAGACAAAATTATGCTTGTCCATCTTTATCGCACAAAGTATTGAGCGATATTGAAGAAAATTTACACAACATTTTTAGCCGTGAACGAAATCGCGGAAGTTTCAGTTATAAATGGGAATCTTTCGTTGGACGTGTGAATGGTTGATTTTATTTCACACAAAAAATGGGTGGGTATATGACGATAATTTTCAGTATGCGCTTATATAATAATGATCCTACGGGAACCAAATTAAAATTTAGCCTAAATGTTATTCCGTTGTATAAGATATCTGCGTGCCAAATATCAGCAAAATCTGTCCAGCCGTTTTGACGTGATTCGCGTACAGACAGACATTTTTTTGCAAAAATATGAAATTCGGCTTTTGTAACGGCAATTTAATGTCTTAGTAATATTATAAATGAGAAAGTGAGTTTGTTTGTTTGTTCCGCTTTCACGCTCTAACTACTGAACAGATTGCTTTGAAATTTTGCAGACGTATAGTTAGAAGTCCGGTTTAAATAATAGGGTACTTTTTATCCCGGAAAAAATTGATAAGAGAGGGAAAACAAAAATATTCCATTATACCGCAATATAACCGAAGTCCACGAGGGCGGAAAGCTAGTACTCACTTATTCACTTAGCCGGTAAAATATTAAGACTATTTTCTTTGGCTATTTTCTGGCTTTTCTTATGGATGTCATTGTAACTGAACCAAATGGGACCAAACGGAATGCACCAGCAAACAAAAAAAATTGGTGCGGTCAAGAAAGAGCTAACAAACATAAATAAACCGGCGAATTGAGAACTTCCTACTTTCTTAAGTAGGTAAAAATTGTTATAGTAAGTAATTTCATTAATCGCAAGATCATTTCATTTTTCAATAATATAGTATCGGTTTTAAGTAGGTATATTTCTTTAGTGCAATTGACGTGAACATTATACTTTTCGAGTTTACTAGTGAAATAAATAGTATTGGTGCTTAATTTTACAGTGTACTTAAATACGCTGTCTGCGGTCCAGTTGATCGGATCCTTGACTTGTAACCGGGAGTTCCCGGGTTCGAGTCCGGCTACTGGACGTGTACCAATGGGACTCTTTTTCAGAGCCTATGTACGCAACGCAACGCTCGTACGGTGAAGGACAACATCGTGATGAAACCCGCACACCCACAAGGTGTGTGAACCCTATAACGGCGATGGGCTCACCCCCTGTCACGTTGGGTTAAATACGGTTGGTGAACCGTGGGCATTTGCTTATTAAGCAAGTGCCTCTGCCTACCCCGCTTAGGGATTAAAAGGCGTGAAGTGTATTTTTTTCACTTAAATACCTACAATAGTAGTTATATTCCAATGCAAAAGTCGCCGGTCTTGCAAAAATTACTACTGAAGTTTCAATGAATTTGTTCCCAATATTTCGGTTCCTGCTCAAAACCGACAAAGGCAGGTTGTTGTTGGAATTCAATAAATGTTTGTAAAGTTCTTCGTGATTTTGAGAAAATTGAGAAAAACAATCGCACCTTAGTGATAATTAGCATTTACTTAAACGGATAGGAAAATACATCGTTTTGCAATAATATGTACGTAGTCGGTTCATAAGTATTGTCACACGTAATTACCCAATTAAAACACGCATGTTCGTATGAAGCATAATAATTGATATATCAAATTAAAGGTTACAAAATGAGGTTTCATAATATGTATAAACTACTCG
>SJJU01001279.1:0-24561 GCA_012932125.1 Conopomorpha cramerella | reverse complement strand
CGTAAGTAAGTACCTAAATTAACATAAACGTGTGTAGATTGTTAACCGATCCTTTTTGTTCTAAGTTATACTATAAATAGTGTCTTCTGTATATAATTTGCCATGGCAATAATTGTGGCGCGAATGACTTTGCCGTGTTTCTTGAAATGGTAAAATACTTACCTTCATTGGTTTTTTTTCTTCTCTGTTACAATTTGCTATTTATTCTTCTGTACAATGACTTTTTTTCAAGAGAATTAGAAGCAAAGACAATTTATTTTTTTTATTTCGTGTTGATGTATGTGTACCTATTTATTTCATCGCGGCTAACACAAAAACATGTTAAACATGTTTCGCAAGGTTCAGTTTTTATTGTTTTATCATACAGAAGATCTAAACCGTTTGTATTAAAGTTACACGGTAGTAGGAAATTTATTTTTCCCAGTGCTTTTTTAAACCGGCCAAAAGCCTACTATAATAGGATAACTCCAATCGAGGATTATTAACAAGAAATATAAAAAAAATCCTCGTCGCTGTTATTTTTGAATAGAAATTAATATAAATAAAAAGATCTTTCTAAAGTTCAAATCTTACCGGGAAAGACATCTGTTTCAAATGTTATCACATCAGTTAAGTTTAATATTATAAAAAAAGGGTTTTTTACAAAAAAAAAATTGGCTGCACTATACAACAGTGATTTAGCTTCGTGTAGGTACTTTCCCGGACTAGACTACCGCATCACAAGGCAAACAAACCGTCACTGCTGCTAGTCCACTTGGATTAACAATCTCGGTTCCTTGTCGAGATTAAAATACAATAGATCCAGTACGTCATCCGAGTCATTTGAGTACCTTTTATTGCTGCGGCGTAGCTGCGAAAACGCTTTGCTTGTGCACCGGCAATTCAGAGCTTGTCGCTTTATTGAACTCCTCGACAGCAGATGTAGCATCGGCGTTCAAGATATGGTCTACAAGACCTGATATAAGTGTTACCATTTCGGTTATTTCTATTTTCGATGTGCTAGTACCTAAGACACATGGTCTCACTGTCTTTTGTGTCCGGAATGAGGAAGACAGCACGTGTTTTACAATCCTTACTAACGTTACTTCTTTAATAAACAACACACAAGTTTAAGATTGACAAATTTGTGGAATGGCATTTACATGAATTTGAGCCTTAGGGTGGTAAAAAAAATCTGTAGCTGTTGTAGGTGCTATAAGGAAAACCACAAGATATCATCATCATTCTGCTCGTGTTCACTGTGTCCTAGACAATGTTTTTTTTTACAATGAATTTTCTAAGTAATAGTCATCCGACGATGTTATGCAAGCATTTTGTTATACAATGACTGTAACACCGTGGTAACAGCTATACTTTAAAGAATAGAACAACAGATCTCATCCATAACGCATGTTTACCCATTAATGGGCTACTAAGCAGTGGTTGTTGTTATTGGAAACTACCCACATGTCACTATTCGCACTGTCGGTCCTTGTTCCGAAAATCTGACAACCCTAAACGTTCCGCGAATCTTTTGTGTTTCAAATGATCAATACATAGTATCACCGCGGATAGTAACAAAGTGGCTACTCGCCGTCTGTCCCTATGTACGCTCAAATCTTTAAAACGCAAACCAAATCCCACTCACCATATTCACTTTCACAGTAATTTAAATTGTTTGAAATGTAATTGCTAGATTGAACATTATGGTTGTCGGATTTCATGCGTTTTGCTACACTTTATAGCGAACTTGTTTGCAATTTATTACGCATTGATTTATGGATAAATATAGTACCTACCTACTCAAATCGCGATAAATTATGTGAGGTATTTTTCCGTCGACTTTTCGTAACGAAAACATCCCTGATTCCTAGAAGAGGTGGAGCGATTGGCGACAGGTATGACATTTCTAGAAAACTTTTCCGCTGAATTTGATTGAATTGCATTGAATTCTACAACTTTGTAAAGCTGCATTGCATCGGCTTCATTTTCCCGCGAAGTTACGGCGTCTGCAAGTTCTCTTGGAGACTTCTAAGAAATTACGAGTTTTCAAACATATTATGTTTGTCGTAATGTGTTATGTTTGTTTTCTATATTCGTACCCAAGGGAATGTGGAAACGAGAACGCATACGCGCATATTCCTAGTCTTAGATCGAGCTGCATGATTACTTAGTGTATTTTTTTTGTCAAAATCTATTTTTCTGAATAAAAGCCTACACAGTGTAAGCAATACAAAATGTTTTGTTTAGCAATGTTTTGGAATGCCAGAAAGTTATGGTAACAGAGATTAAGGTACATGCAATTGGAAAGATCTTATCTATATTGGTACTAGTACTTAACCTTTTAATATCTCATTCTATATTCATATCATAACGCATAAAGTTATTGCGAACGAATAGTTGTGCTTTGCGGTATCAACTGCGGTTTATTCCATTGCCGTGAGAATTTCGGCAAAAAGGAAGTTGCAATTTATCTCCCACCAATTGCCAAGATTTTTATCCAAACAAATAATAAGTATTTAGTTTCTGACACCAGTTGGAAAATGTCTTCTACAGAGAGACTGTTATTGGTTAGGTTTGGAGGAATTAGGTATATTAAAAGTGTATAAATAAATGAATAAATATGCCGGGATATTTTTTACACACGGTCACCTGACCCCAAACTAGGATACCCTGTACTATGTGTGCCAGAGATTGATATTAAGACAGGTATTAAGACACGAAATGAATCGATGATAAGCATTGGGCTTACCTACCTTCGTTGTTTGCTTGACGTACAGTTAGATGCGCCATGATCACGAGGTGATAAAAAAATATTTGAAGGTATTTCCGTTTTATTATTTATGTTATTAATTAGTCAATGACACCTTTGATTTATAGCGTCTTGTTTACTATAGCTAATTGCTCCGAAAGCATATAACAATGAGCATGTGAAACTGTTACAACATTTGTTTTTCGTGATCGTTTCATGTTAAAAACTTTATGTTCCTCTTCCTGGAATCTAATCCTTTTCAGTTAGAAACGTGTGCACACATGCGTTATTAATAGAACATGTAATTTCTCTAATTGCTTTGCACATATGAACGACAACACGTTATAAATGATAGCTTAACGTACGTAGTTATCTATGCCTGTATACATACCTACGTTTAAATTGGTCTTAAATACGAGAAGTATGTCAGCAATTTGTGCAAAGCTGTTCTATTAATAAGTCGATACCAGACTTTCAGTATAGTTAAATGTAGTCAGATTGGATCGATTGGTATCGTATTTTCAAACAAATGTCTAGTAGAAGTAAATTTGAGCGAGACAAACATCTATTGAAAAATATTTTTTAAAAAACTAGGCTGTTAACTAGATCTTACTAATATTATAAATGGGAAAGTGAGTTTGTTTGTTTGTTCCGCTTTCACGCCGTAACTACTGAACCGATTGGTTTGAAATTTTGTAGACGTATAGTTGGAAGTCCGGTTTAAATAATAAGGTACTTTTTATCCCGAAAAAAAAAAATGATATTCTCGAGAGAAAACAAAAATATTCCTTTATACCGCAATATAACCGAAGTCCTCGCGGGCGAAGCTGCGGGCGGAAAGCTAGTATTCAATAAGCTAAGCAGCTGGCCGTACATGGTTCATAATGTGTTACATCAATTGATTAAATACAAACATTCCCATATTAATTGGTCGTAAATTAATTTCGGTATTATGTACCATGTTGTGTTTAATATTCAGTTGTTAGTTTTGTTTAAACACAATGAACAAAACGTTTGACCGCCATCCTAGTCCGTAACATATTAACCGGGACACACATTATGTAGTATGGTATGGTATGTTATGCCAATATAATATACTCTTACTATTGGACGCCCCGCGATTTCATTCGTTTAGTTTAGTAGTACCTGAATACCAAATTTCAAGCGTCTAAGTTGAGACGTTTAGATTTTTCACACAAAAGAAATTTTCTTTGTAAAAATAGTTTATTCCCGTTCCCGTGGGAATTTCAAGAATATCTTTCTTAGTGCACCCCTATGGTACCTAAGCTACGTCCGTACCAAATGGCAAGTGTCTACGTTTCGCCGTTCTGGCTGTGCGTTGTGAGTGTCAGTTAGTCAGCTTTTTCTTTAATATATTAAGACGTAGGTAGATAGGTACTCGGGTATAATAACAAAAACAAAGTATCCCGAAAACCCTTCGTCTGTTAATCAAAATACGTAAATAAAAATAAAGCTATTTTTCTTAGCAAGATCCCAAAAATGTCCAGATAAAGTAACATAATCTCTCTTGTTGTTGATTACGTTAAATGAAAAACAAAACAGACATTTCTTTTACAAGTATAAATAATCTATTAACGGTGTTTTTTTAAGATGGTAATTTGATATATTTTGTTGTTTGTCGTTAACGTTCGTCTTTAATGTTACTTTTTTTGCTAAGTTTTTATTACCTTGTTAAATCCATTGTTGAATCCGTTGGATGGTTCTGGTTTGAATCTGGAATCTGGCGCTGAATCAAAAAGGTTCAGTCTCGAGCTTTGAAAAAAGTCAGCACTCGACGTCTCTTGACTCGACACCAGTTCAGCTGACGAGCTCTCCCGAGTGAGACTAGGTCGGGGCCTCATAAATGGGTTATCTCTTGCAGCCTTGGCCCTTTTAAGCCAGTTGAACTTCGTAGCCATCTCCGGCGCATTTTCCGAGGTCGGCGTCCCCCCGTCCGAAGTCGGCGTGTCCGGCGGAAAGGCCGACATCTTTGTATTTATTTCTTTTTCCTTTATCGCCGCGGATGTAAATTATACTCTTTTGATGTTTTTGTTTTGATCTATTCAAGGTTTATGCATGCGCGTCGATTTATTTTAAACGGCTTGGAACACGTGACTACATTATGTAAGGAACCTTTAGAATGTAATTTTAGTAAGTGATTGTTACTTGTGTGTATTATTTTAGTTGCGGCGCACAGATTTTATTCCCATTTTTTTTTTAATAGTTAAAAGTCATGATCGGCGCGGGAGTTGTTTTCAGCGATGTTTGCGATGGTTCCTAAGCCACGAGTGCGCGCTGTAAGCCGCGCCGCGTAACTACGATCGTATACATCCGAGATCCAATAGATCTAGCGATCGACGCTGCTTTTTATCAAACTTCACACATGGTACTGTACTATGCGATACCTAGACGTAGTGGGGCGTTTATTTTGCGAATTGCTCTAGAGGTTTGACGTCATTTTATTTGTATTAGATATTGGCAACTCCAAAATTCATTTTGGAACTATGTGGGCGTTCTTGAAGTTCTCTCTTTAACAATGCTGTTTGTTTTCAGTTTTTCGATTTGTTAAAATGACTACGTTGCATGAGTTTCACGTTTTCCCCAAAATGTTTTCAAAAACATCTGTTTCAATAGTTGTCAGCATTGTTTTCACGTCTCAGTTTATTTGTAGAGAGTTCTACAAATTCATCTTGTATTTAACAAAAGTTGTATGTTTTAGTTGTGCATTTGAAGGTCGTTTATATTTTAATTCATACTCATACAAATTTGTGGTGGCCAAATTTCCGTAGCAAACAAGTTTTTGCCATAAACACACAATTTATTTAATGGGTTAGGTACGTAGGTACCGACGTTATTATGCGAGGAAAAGGTGACTACAGGTATTATTATACGTAGGTTACTAAGCAGTGGTCGGGACCTCTACTTTTATTATTAGATTTTTATTGGTAGCAAACTCTGCCTGCCCCGAATACAAACACAAGCCACTATCGTACAATAGGTAGGGTAGTTGTAATCGATTCGCCACGGAACAAGTCAATCGCTTTGCATACCACGTACTTACGTACCCATAACTAATATAGCATTGCCCTAGAACTTCAGGAGGTATCTGCGTAATTGAGTATTGATTTTACAATCGAATAGTGTCTGTGTACGACGTTGTCGTCCCTCGGTATGCGCAATTGCAACGTCCATCTTCCCGCTTCCCCGCTTTGTCAACACTCGACGCCTCACCTCCCTCCCTCCGTATCTATGTAGCAACAACCTTGGTGGAGGCTAGCTAGAACTATCCAGGCAACCAAATACGTCCCCCCCCTCCCCACCCTCTCAGGGACATTATTGAGTTGGTACGGTACCTCGCTACTACGCTTTAAATCTATCGACGCCGAATAGATTTCTCACCTTCGCAAGTTTCAGACGAAACTTCCTTCCTTTACACTTCAGCTACGATGATGATGAATTTTAATAGTTCTTTCATCTCACAGTGGAATATTCCTATTTGCTAGCAATATGTCGGCACTAAATAAAGGACAAATATTATATATCTGTGCTAATAAATGTACAGCGATTCCGCATACAGGCCGGTTGGTGTGATAAATTGCTTGCGTCAACAGTTTTGTATGGGTTTTCAGTGATGTTGGATGTAGCGGTGATGTTTGACGGGCTTTCAGCGAGGCAAAGACTCTTTGTTACATTGTTACAGTTATGTAAATATATGTATGCACGTATATTTAACATAATATTATTCAATGTTACTTGTGGACAGCACGTTATAACGATACTTGTAACTAGTGAATGTTCAAAATTGTTTACAATTAAAAACAATCGATGAATATTCAAGTGGTTGAAACTTTTTTTTAGAATAGATCTCTTTAATTTTGTTTCAATACTTTTTTCCTGCTATTCAATAGCACAAATTAATTCATATTTCTATGCCAAATCAATGGAATCACACATAAGAATCCTTTACAACTGCTTTCCAAAATATTCGTTATGATTTGATAACACCGTCACATTAAATCCGTTCCTTATTTTCGGTGGGACGAACTTCGTCAATATCTGTGAGATGCCGACGGACCCTCCGTTTTGAAAGCAAGAGACGGGCGGAACAGACGTCATCCGATTAAAATCGTCTAGATCTGTGAGATTTTTGCAAAGGATCGGTTTTAAAACCAAGCGGGACTGACGTCCCCCATGAAAGTATACAAGTTCGGCAAGAATTGTTTTCGCTTTCAGTTTTCATTCAATTTGACAACCGATGGTCCTTGGATGGACTGTGCTCCTTAATCAAGAATGGAAGAAATTCAAAGAGGTGCGTGTCTGTTTCGTAAAAGATTGTAGGCCGTAGTCTCTTTCTACCCACCAGAAAAATATCAAAATAAAACATCACCAGAACAAATCATTATTTGAAATGGTCATGAAACGGCAGTCTAATTCAGCCTATAATAGCTACCTGGGAAGGTTTTATAAGATCGGCAAGACTGTTTTTTTTTTAAACGTAAGTCTAGTTCACCCCGTCACAAATATTCCATACTCTTGAACTCAGACATTTTTCCATTAAAAACACTAAACCTACATTTTTGTACTACATACCTTATCTATCTACAAAATCCTCTGTGCATAACATCGATCCACTATCCAGTTGTCTATTCGAGATAATTACGTTTTTCATTATCAATGGCAAGGTGAGCACATTGTCACGTGACCTTAAACTCGCGCAATGCTGCGCCTGAAATGTTACATGTGGCAAATAAACTAACAATATACCCATACAGTTATTGTGCATTGCCTATCTCGAGCGTGCAGGCGTCTGCAGCTGACATTGCTATACCCGCATTGTTCATTTCAACAATAGAAAGCGTGCTTTTGTGCAAGTTAATTACTATTGTCTATACTTTTGCATATATAATTTAGGTCCTAATTTGTTCCTATTGTATGTTTCTACATGTCGTGAACATTTTCTTGATGTAACTATGTCTCGTTTGTTTCGATAGAAACCTTTCAACTTTTTCGAACACGTTTTTTTTTCAATAACGCCATGTTTTATCTCATTTGGATTGAATAGGCTCAGAAACTACTTGACCGATTTGAAAAAATCTTTCACTGTTGGGAAGCGATATCCTCAAAATTTCCACGAACAAAAGTAACTAAAGCCACGTGGTTCAGCAATATGTTCCCTACAACTTTTTGTTGTTAGAAAAGTGAACTAGTTTTTGTACCTATCCGGTGAAATGTACGCTGTCAGACTTTCAACTCCACAGGATTTGTCGCTCACATAACCAAAACTTTTCACAACTCGACATACACTGTTGTATTAAAGCCCTGTTCAAGATAAATGTGCAAAAACGTTTTAAATTTACTAGACTCTCCAACTCTAACTAAGATGGTTGGTGGCCCACCATCTTGTCACCAGTCTATTTCATATTCGTAATGAGGAATTTTCTTTAGCCTTTTTCTGAAAGATTTTTTGGGGGGGAGAACTGTCATTACTGTAACTGCAGTTTTTATCGATTATTCTGCCGATAGTGTCCATCACTTTTAATGCAGTGCTATCGATAGTATAGTAGTAAGGTATAAAGGTGAGAGTTGGTTGGAATATATATTTTTTTAAAACTTTGATGCAAAGTATGACAGTAATGACAGTTCACCGCCCGAATTTCTGTCGGAAAAACGTCAAAGAAAATTCCCCATTGTTAACACATAAGCTGATAAAACGAATTGTCCTAGTGACAGGTATTCAAGGAAACATGCTTATTTTTATACACAGGTTCACCACAGTTGTAATATACTATATAAAAAAAATGTCGGGTTTTCCTCCCTGACGCTATAACTCCAGAACGCACGAACCGATTTCCACGGTTTTGCATTCGTTGGAAAGGTCTCGGGCTCCGTGAGGTTTATAGCAAAGAAAAATCAGGAAAAATTTCAACAGAAAAGCGGGTAAACGAAACGAACCCATCTGGTGGCGAAACGGAGTTCGCCGGGTTTGCTAGTTTCTAGTATATTTCTGTATTCTGTCTAATAGAGAAAATAAATAAGTAAACTCCAGACTGTTTAGTATCGATCGCACTTTGTCGCGTCTACAGACTTAACGAGACAAGGTTAGCCATTAATAATATTATCTACATTAACTATTTATACAATAGGCTGTCTCTAATCCTCCGGTTACTATGTTACGCGTTAAAGGACGAGACGTTACTTTACCAAGTACTAGCTACGACTTCGCAGTTCTGATACTTATTGTTTCCCTACTATACTGCGGGTAATAGGACCCCGACCAATGGTCTTGGAAACGTTGTTTGGCTCGTTAATATGAACAACTTTTACTATGATGACAATGCAAAACATTTTGTTTGATTTTCCTTATACACTCTGTATTACGTATGTACCTTTCTCGGGAATAACTATATTAAAAGAAACCACGTAACAATCCATTGCGTAGTTTTAATATTTAGTTTAGTTAGATAGTTTGTTTACTAACTTTGTTTTATACTATGTAATGATAAAACAAAGTCGACGCTCGCTGTCTGTCTCTATGTATTCTTAGATCATTAAAACGACGCAAAGGACGAACCACCTTCACATCGGTCTCCACAAGCTGTCCGCAACAGTGGAAACACTTGTTTTAAATAGATATTAATTTGACACTGTACAACTCTCTTTTGTGGATGCAATTCGCGTTGCAAAGGCATTCAGCTTGTGGATTCGATGCTGTTGTTGCAAACACTATTCTACAGTGTAAACGCTCGTTGTCAACCAACCAAGGGCAGTGTAGTATTGCCGAACTATCGATATATTTTACTACAGTTTTTATCGATTATTCTGCCCATAGTGTCGTCACTTTTAGTGCAGTGCTATCGATAGTATAGTAGTAAGGTATAAAGGTGAGAGTTGATATACTATTTTGAAGCTAGAAATATTTTAAACAAAAAAAACGTGCTAATTTTGTAATAGTTAACATATAAATAAATATTTTTGTTATATGTTATTTGCTTGTATAAATACAACTAATACTATTCCAATAAAGGTAACAAGCGTTAGTACAAAACTATCGAGTAGGTACAACAAAATCACTCGAACAATCCCTTTGTCGAAAAATTTTTGACATTCCGATAGACAAGGAGCCATATTGCTTGCGTGCTTCCATATGAAGGGTTGATGACGCACTGAGATGGGAGTCTTGGTAAACCAATGCGGCCGCTAACACCAACCGCGCGATCCACAAGCCCGCCACAAACAATCTACCAGGGTGGAAGCATGTTTACTACAGTTTGGTTCTGGCTTTTCAAGGAAACAAATTACGTTTTGAACAGACTTCTCCTGAAAGTTCTCAATTCGTCGGTATTTCTTTTTGATGTTTGTTACCTCAAAACTTTTGACTGGGTGTACTGATTTGGATGATTCATTTTACTATATGAATGCTGATGCCTCCCGTTTGATCACATTTAAGTTGGGTACAGTTCTGACAATGAAATCCGCGAGAAGACCACATCTGTCAAATTGATGGTTGAAGTAGCTGTTTTCTTCTATTCTGTTTCCTTTAAAGTTATAATTTTAGGCGGTTTTTATTGCATATATATACTTATCTATATTTTCTTTGGTAATTCGTGTTAATTCTTAACTAGGTTTATTTTTTCTTTTAACAAATACCACAGTGAATAAAACTTTAGTCGCACACATTATACATGTTTCCGAGTAACTGGCGTAAAATATGGTGCTTTAAAATAGAACGGAATTATGTTAATTTCGTTGACCCAACTTTACATAATTGCTCTGAACCGTTCTGCTGGAAAAGGGACAGAAATAACGTGTTAAGCGTGTATGTACTTATTATTACATACATATTCCTAAGATGTTTACGTAAAATGACCCTCGGAATTAAAACAGCTTGGAAATAGGTTGGTTTATTTTCCTGTGTATATATTTAATCGCGAAGACGGTTTACAGAATCCCGTTGGGATTTTTATAAACAAAAACCATAAATTGACGAACTACGTAAAGAAGAATTTTGAAACCTACAGAGAAGTGTCAATCATATTCAAATGTGTATTTCGTCTTCTATTATCGTAACTTCAGAGATGTAAATACATGATGTAGGTATTTATTCCTGATGACGGATAAATCTTTTACACATTTTTGAACTCTTGATGTGGACCGTGCCTCATAGGAAAAAAATAATTGACACATTTTTACGGATAATTTGGACGTAGTTACACAGAAAGGTCTCAATCCACACATTGCCCGAAATTGAGTTAGCTATACCAATGTGCTAAGTTAAGACATATCCATCATATAATAAAACATTTACACAAAAAAGTTCACTACAACCTATTTTTTATGTACCCTGACTCACACGTATGGCGGGTCAATAACGCATCCAATTTTAAAGCTCAGTATCTCCGAAGTAACTTTTAGTGGATTGAGTCCTTTCTGTGTAACTACGTACATTTTATAATGTACAATCTTTTGTAAAATTATAATTGTTTACTTACCGCTTTGCCGAAAATAGCAAACTACATCCTAGTACGTTTCTCCAAGCACGCGGGGGGAACATTTAAATATTGTTTTTTTTAAATTATGTTTTGAACCATTGAACGGGCTGTTGTCTAATGGCATCCTTTTTAATTTGAACATTGGGGTCGTAGATCATTTGCCTGGCAGACAATACGTGTCCGCTGCAAACAATGTCCTAATAAAGGATATGGTGTTAATTTCCTTACCATGTTGTACCGGATATGAGTTCCGCCCGACCGGACGCCTTCGTTCAGATGAATGGAGCTCACGCTGCCGGCGTCATCGTCCATGAACCCCGTCTTCTTGTACCGTGCCATCTGCAATAGGCCAACTAGTTGTGGTTCATGTGATAATTACGATTCAGCATTTCGAAGCCAGCCTGAAAGTGAAGCACAGCAACTCATTTGGTGTACATGGCTCATTTCCCTTTACCCACTGATCTTCTCTAGCTTATTCAAATGGCGAGACGAGCAATACCGTAGGAATAGAGAAAGTTATTAATTCTGCTAATTTAAGTACAGTCCGCTGATGACGATGATGAAGTACAGTCCGGAGACATTGCAAGTCAATTATTCGAAATATTGCGACTATCCACCGTGATAAACTAGGCCAGGGTAGATATTCGGAAAATAGCCACCCTGCTATACAATTGAACATTTAATTTTTTTGAAGAGGTGGATTCTTGAACGTATGTTTTCCCACTCTCCGCCCTGGGGTAGATTTTCTAGGGTAGATATTCGGAATAAGCCAATTCTTCTGGCAAATAGCTGTTTAAAATCTGTCAAAATGTAACAAATACGAATGGGAATTAAACGTCACTGTTGTGATAATATGCACCACTGAGAGAGAAGAATTTGACGTTTATTTGACACAACTTCTAGTTTAATTTCTGTCACATATGTCATATTGTATTGTGCGTGTGACATTAATGACACAGTTAGGAACGAAAAACTGTCAAAGCAATGGGTCATTCTATTCTAGACGTTAAACCAGTTTTGCCCGTGTTTGGAAAATTCTAAGGTAGTAGTTGCAAGCTTGTAACTAAATAATGCAAAGGAGCCATTAATGCAATGTGTCGTTAGTGCACGATGTTAGGTCACGTGGGCGCAGTTAACCTACGTTTTTATACCACTTTGTTCGTTAATATTTTATAAGATTTGTCGCTTATTTCAGCGTAGCCCCGTGCGGGATATATAGGACTCTCTGAAATTACGTGCATTACGAGAACATTCTGAGGGATGTAATGTAATAAATGGAACTAAGTATAATATTTTTCCAAATATTTTTTCATTATGTTTCAAGTTATTTCTACGCAAGGAAGAATATTGAAACATACAGAAAAGTGTCAATGATATTATATATGTCGTCTTCTATTATCGTAACTTTTGAGATGTAGATATATGGCGTACATAGGTACATGCTTATACTTAATATAAACTATCTTTAACAAATGTTTGAACCCTTATAATGTCAATAACGGTTTGTCTTATGAAAAAAAATACACACATTTTTATTGATAATTTTATGATCTACAATATTAAGGATCTTTATGTACTTTATAGCTGTACTTGCTTAATCAGTCTTCGCGGGAATTTTTGGATAAAATATAGCGCAAGTCCTAATCCAGGTTGTCCTATCCGCTAAGTTTTGTCAAAATCCTATTCCTCCGATATCCGAGTTATCTGTGAAGTTGTCGTGTATGTTCACGCACACACATCGTACTTACATCATACGCAAAATGTTGCTTATTTAGAACATTAGTAGGTCTACGCTATGGTACCTACCTTGCTGTGAAAAAAATGTCTTATAACATTTTCAAAGGTATTCTGTACCGTTTTTCGTTCTCTAGTAATTGTTGGCCTGAAAATTACTAGCACCGGTAAGGATTCAAACCCAGCCTAATGGGTTCACACGCTGAGGAAAGTCATGCAATGTCTGCCTACAGAGACTTGGTACTCAACGACATCAGTTGGAGGGGAATATCGCGTTCATAATAAAATTTATTTATTAAACGAACCGCGCTCTTTACGCTTACCTACGTCACCAAATCGATTAACTGGTTTTCTGTTCCTACAATTGCTATAACATTTCTTTGTTTACTGTTCACTATCTTCCTTAATCACTCTATTTTACTTATAAATTTGCTATCAGTTATTTTTATACGACGAAAAACCTACTGTCTTATACCTATTTGGTGAATTCCGGATGTTGTAAAGTGTATTGTAAAAGTACCTTTCCTTTATTTCATTGGTATTGCCCGCATTAGGTAGTAACTAGACCCCGACTACGACTAACTGTACCCCGGCGGTGTTACCCGCTGTTTCTCCCGTTCCCGTGGGAATTTCGGGATAAATTGTTGCCTATGTTACACCGGTGTATGAGAGATATTATTGCAATTTTGTATTAAATTCACGTTGGGTTAAATACGCTTGGTGAACCATGGGCATTTGCTTTAGCAAGTGCCTCTGCCTACTCCGCTTTGGGATTGAAAGGCGATTGAAAGTGTATTTTTTTTTTCATTCAATTTTTTTTTTTCTAAAGTAACAAACATTTAAACATTTTATGCATTAAACACCCACGTTAATCAATTGCGGTTTATAGCACATAACTGCAATCAATTGATTTAAGAGTTTTGTTTGTTTGACATTCTGACTACTAGGTAGTATCCATAAAGTTAATCCAACGCTATCTTGACGTCACTGTCGCAAGGTTAGCGCTATGGCGGGAGACGACCTTGGATTTACCCTCTATGTTTACTATGGGCGTGTTTCAATGTGCAAGTACCTACCGGTTTTTGAGGTGTGAACTCATCAGGACTGAAAGTAGGCTTGGTGAAAGAAATGTTCGTGCTGAAGCAAGGTTGGCCAAGAATTTAAATTTTAAATGTAAGGGCCCGTTTCATTGCATTTTTTATTTTGTTTATAATGATGCAAGTATTCAAATATCTATTAACTGAATATATTACAGTCTTTATAGACATAAATGTATAAAAAGATTAAGCTTATAGTGTAATTATTGTTATATTATGTATTGTGTTACAGAACTGTTGTTGCAAGTTTGAATTTAGAATTTACTTAATCTGTTAAAAAACATGTAAGTTTTTTTTTATTCTGTTTATATTTTCAGCTTTGCGTAAACTCGCTACCGTTCCTCCGATGTGGCCTCAGTACCTACTTGATTTTATCGATTGTTTCTAAGCATGCATAATCTGAAATTATTGATTTTACTATTGAGAATCATGCTCCCTAATGACATGGCTCGGCTCGATTCTTCTGAGATTTATACATTATTTGTACATTATTGTGACCCTATTCGGGTTCGAATTAGACCTCTGGAACTATGTAAGTGGTCGTTGTAAAGAGCTCGCAACAACGTCAAGTCTTAGTCTCAGAGGTGACTTTTTGGAAAAGGACCGCGTCGCGTCGGTTCCGATTTGACCTTCGACGTCCATTGTCGGGAAGACTCGCGTTGCCTTTTTTTTAATGCACTACGTACAAGCTTTTGACCACCATCCTGCCTGATGTTAAGCAGCGATGTGGTATATGATGGAGCACACGTGTTCATTAGGTGCCTACAGGAGAAATTTTGTGTTGTACTCCCTGTCAAGACTTTCATAGTCTTTCTAAAATATCTTTAGGCAGTAAAAAATCATCGGGATTTTGCTGCATTAGTCCGGATCTCCACCAAAGCGTAAAGGAGACGACATCTGTCATCGTGAATCCCTTAGCTGTGTTTTTATTTGAAATCTGAGGACCTCACCTTATGACTGACGCGACAAGTGACTCTCGGTTTCTTCTAGAACCTCTAACAATTTTTAATCTTAACAATAAAAATGAGTTGTTTATCCTAACGCAATGATACTGATTCAAATAGGTTTAAATATTCAAATATCAAATGGATATGGAATCCAAGGGGTTAAATATATTTTTATACGAAAATCGAGATGGAACGCGCGCGTGCGCTGACAGCTGGGGTTATGGAAGTGCCATCTTACAGGCTGCGCCTGACCGCCCAGAGTTATCGCCTGCACTATACTTTGGTTCGCTACTTATGGCTACATTGGATCTAATACACCATGTATAGACCGCTCTTGGAGATACATTATGGTGCCCGTGTTAAGTTACGAATCACATTTAAGTATTCAAAAGAATATGAGATAAATTTACGATCGCAGTTTTAAAATACGCGTATACTGAATGCATATTGCATCTTCGTTCGTTTCGATGTAGATAATTTATTACCTATCTTACCTATCTATATTGCGTGTCATATTTGGCATAGTGCAACGCTCTACTTAAAGAGGCATTGTCATTGAGTTTCACGGTTGCCTTTGACAATTATCTGTTGACTGACTCAAATAATCTTGAAGTAAAAGAGTTATATTTTAACGCAAAAATATTTTGGTTAAAAATTGTAAAAAATCTTAATGATAAAACGTACTTTTTCACCCATCTACCACCCACAGAATAATAATAACAGATTTCCGCAAAGTTACGCTTGATTCAATTCAATTGTACTGAGATTCAGTATCGGATGCCAATTCTATTCCGCCTAAGGGAAACTGTAGGGCAGGCGGTCCGTATCTACGTCTTTCCTCTCCTGCGAAACGGAGAGCCTACATAGGTGCATGTTGGCAAAATACGTACATAGTAGATCCACTTTTTAGTTGCTAAGTCTTCCCCACATAGAAATCCAATTGGGCGCAACAGATATGTGTGCCGTCTCCCGTTCCTTACAATATTAACACGTCGTCGCCTTGCTGCCTATATCGCGAAATCTAAATGAATCGCCGTTCGTTAGTCTGGCTAAAACTCGAGAACGGCTGAACCGATTTGGCTAATTTTGGTATTGAATCAAACGTGGAAGTCCAGGGAAGGTTTAAAAGGTGTATTTCTTCCAATACACGAGGTACAAAACTTCCTGCGGCAAAAGAAGTGTTTGCCGGGACAGCTAGTTAGGAATAAAAAACGAGAATCTATGTTTATAAGTATATATATGTACATAGTAGACCTGCTTCTTAGCTACACTATAAAGTGATAGTGTAGAGTGACCAGGAGACGGATTCTATCCGTCCGCCCTACAGTGTCCCTTAGTACCTTCATCTCATTTAGTAGCTAGATTTGATAGCTGGCAGAGAATTCGTAGTCCGCAATTAATACTAATTAGTACGTATTAATTAGCTCTGAGTTGAGGATAACCAATTACAATATGCGCAGTTATTTAATTAGTTCACTGTATTTTCAACACATTTCTAATATCCAACATAATAGCATTGGGTGGTGTAATACGTAAATTCGAATTAAATGGATACATTCGTACACTGGAATGTTTGCACAAAGCATTCATTTGTGCAGTGTTGATATTATTCCTAAATTGTAAAAATCATTTTTCTGATAAAAGACGACACTTAATAATTTGCGCGCCTAGACGCAGACAGCTTTCTGACCGACGAAAAAAGGGAGGAGGTACCTACTCAATTCGACGCGTATATTTTTTTATGTATGATCACCGTAACACATAACTTTCTACAGAGCAAGCCGATTTTGATATTTTTTTTTAATGGAAAGGATATACTGCTAAGTTGGTCCCGTATAAATTTGGAAAAAAATCCAACCAGTTTACTAAAACGGCACGATTGTTAGTTCACTCACTGATTGAACCAGGAGACCGCGCATAACTTCGTCGTTTATGTATCAATTTTGATGATTCTTTATTTATTAGAAAGATGATGTTTCAAAGGTGGTCCCATAATAAGCATATCTGGGTTTGATGATAATATCGAGGGGAACATTAAAAAATCGTGGGGGCAACTGGTATTGGTTGAAATCTGTCCTTTTTTCTTTAAAATTATATCCATTCAAGCCATGTACAGTCGGTCAAGAGTCTGCCCTACCATTCTACGGTCAAAACTCATTCTAATGTCATTAGACATTGAGGTTAATTTTTTACTTGTCGCAATATAACAACTCTATTGATGTTTTAGTGTCACGTGAAGTGTCAACAAAATTGAGAGAGCCCTTTCTTGGCCGACCGTATATGAGGATTCCCACACATACATAAAAGGTACATAATCTAAACTAGGGTAAGGTTTTTTGGTACTGTTATCTATCTCTAGTTGCTTTTATGTTTTTTTTCTGTTACCAATATCTACCGGCTAGTTAGTTCTCTTTGAGAATATGGTGTGTACCAGTAAGTATCAGTGGCGAAGCTACCATACAACACGACTCCTATCGGCTTACCTTGTGTGACCTTACCAATTAGGTAACTTTGCCGACTAGGGAACTGTAACGGTTATGATTTGCCTGCTAGCTACTATATTTCAGGTTTCGCCTTACCTTTTGAAACCATCTAAGCATCGCCACTGGTAAGTATGTAGGTAGTAGTTGCTAGTAGTTATGCATAAAACTGTATTTAATGCGGTGTATAAGGTACGATACTGGTACTTGGTAACAAACTAAGATGAGAGAATGCCTATTGATTATTGCTCAAAGAGAGGACGTTAATTTCCTATCTTCGGAAAGTACGTGAAAAGTTATAAAGGACTTCCGTTGTTAATCGCATTTTACTTAAATTTAATTTCCTATTAGTTCTTGGTATCCATGTCGGTACCGATATAGCTATAATTTTAATTTTATTATTATACACATGATGAAACCGTCTAAAAATGCATACAATGATTTTCTCTAATTACCTAATTTTAACGTTTAGTAACAAACTACGTATACTCTGGCAAATCTAATAATTCCCTTTTGACAGCTGTCACGTGCGTATATTTTGAAGACTTGACAATCATTATTTGCTGTCAAAAGGGAATTGTTAGATATGCCGCTAGACTGTTACGATTTTTCAAAATTTTAAAATGTTTGTCTATGTATTAAGGAAATATTTTCTTTTTAAAAGAGCACGGTGCGCATTCAGATATATCAGATTTATTTTTTATTACATTTTATCGTGAGAGTTATATGAACCGCTCGTCCGCCTACACTTTTCTGACACGCGGAAAATGCTCCGAGCAAAACATAAAATGCATTTTACTGCGCGAGATATATTGTGTTTCACACCATTCAGGATAACTTAAAAAAAAGCGTGAAATGTATTTTATTTTATTCATGTTGTAACATTGCTTTTTATTTCGCTTTTAAGTTTGCCTGCATATCTGGAAAGTAAAGCCTGATTGATTAAATTCAACACAACAAAACTATTTAATCAAGAAGACTTGATTAAAGAGTTTATTGTCTTTACTAAAGTTATGAAGAGGAAAGATTTGTTTATTTGCTTGGCTTGATTGGTCTCCGAAACTACTGGATGGATTTGACTATACGTTATATTTTATCCCGAAATTCCCTCGGCATCGACGCGGTACACCTAGTCAATATAAATAAAAATGAATTGATATTCGTTATTCTCGCTAAAACTCGAGAACGGCTGGACCGATTTAGCTAATTTTGGTCTTGAATTACACGTGGAAGTCCAGATAAGGTTTAAAAGGTGTATGTCTTCCAATACACGAGGAACAAAAGCGACTTCGGGAAAACAAAAGTTTTCCGAGACACCTAGTAATTGACATTTCTCAAGGATTGTTCTATGTCTTGTACTTTCAGAAATCCTCGTACTAAATTAGTAACTCATTCTAATGACCGACCCTGAATAATAATGTTTACTTAAATATATAACCCTATATTATCTTTGCCTCGTCGTCTTCTGAAGCGTTTACGGATACCGGGAGGTCTCTGGTCGTGTACCAATGAGACTCTTTTTCAGAGCCTTTGTACGCAACTCAACGCTTGTACGGTGAAGGACTTTTCCAACTCCAATATCACGACCAGGTAGATATTACCTTTATTTGTTACCCATTTGTAAAGCTATACGTATACACATGTGAGAGTGATTATTCTCATATTCATCTAAACCTTGATGAGGAGTTTTATAAAAAAAATCAACCTGTGACAGATAGTTCAAAACAAAAGAGATGCCACTACTTTATTCTATGATCTTTCATCTCCGGGCTCGCTCTTTTGGTGGTTTTTTTTTCAAGAAAACCCCTCATTGGCCTCTTGACCGACGATAGTTGTCACAAAGTTTTATACCCAAAGTTACATTATAAGAACATAAAATGGACACTAAAATAATATTTACGATATAACGATTTTATTTAGCCGTCTCCCACTCAGTTTACACACTCGCGTGGCGTTCGTAGCAGGTATTTTTATTAAGAAGTGTAGGTAATCTAATATCATTTTCTATATTTTCCTCTTTTCATTCTTAGAAGGTATTATTGTGTCGGAGTTTCCTAATGGCCTGGGGCATTGAATGAACGTGTGACTCTTATAACGTCTAGACACTAGGTAATATTTATTTCCATTTCATCTACTTTAGCAAGTTTCATCCTTTTCGAAAGTCGAATTTAATTTGTAGCACCGAGCAATGGTCTTAGAATAGAAATGTTGTTGGGCTCGTTAATATGAATAACTTTTAATCTAGACTTAAGCTCTAAAATGAAAAAAAATAGTTTTTTTTTGCCTCTTTAGATGACATGTTTGGTGGGCAGGTAGCTTAGAACCGGGAAACGGACATAGGATACTCTTTACACCGATCCTGTTGGTCGAGTCGCTATATAGAGGGTGTTATAGTTAGTATGAAGAACTGAAATTACGCGAATGAAATCGCGGGGCGTCCACTAGTTATTCTATTATTCCGACGGTACGGCAGTTACATTTTAGCGAAAGGTAATAGGACTATCTATAAAATGTTACAAACTGCTACTATCTCCTACTTACCGGTAGATAAGTTTCTATTCTTTAACCCTCGTATTCATAAAGTTTGAACAGCGTTAGTTCACTGTTACTAAAGGTCTCATAACAAACCAATCTTAAGTTGATATACGTCAACTACGTACACACATCAAAAGTGTCTAGGGATCAAGTACATTATAGAAGATTGCAATCAAGAATATATTTTACAAAAAAATTGAATTCATTAATAATTTATTCAAAATGTGCTGATAAGTCATTGATACAGGCATGGGGAATTAGGTAGGAGACCAATCCAGGAGATTCGATTTGATTTAAATAAATTAGATTTCTTTCTAGAGCTAAAAATGTTCTTAATAGGGATCAGACACTTTTGATGTGTAGATGAAATGCGAATAAATCGTATTTTCATCGCGATCCAGTTAATGAGGCGACCTCTTCGATAGGCGACGCCCGTTTATATTTTTATAAGCGATTTTCTGTGACGTCATACTACAATATATATATACGTATATCGGGCCGGATTATACCTACTGATTTACACAAACATTACCTATTTTTATTGAGATAGCAATTTTATCCTCCATTTATATGACTAAACTTCTTATAGTGCTAGGTATTTTTGTATCGTTTCGTTAAAATCGTTCGTTACCTATAGTTATTTATGTATCCTTCTTCAACATTCTTGACATACCTAAATATTTTGTATTTTAAAGAAAGTTAAAATTGTGCAAAACTTTACTGTATTGGAACTGATTTACTACTATTTTTATATACAGTAGTATAGAAACTGTTAGGTAAGCTACAGAAGGAACCTAAGAAATAGATAAATAATAATATTTCGTTACATCGTATATATTTAAGAACTCAGTAAATGTGTGTAGTTTGCTTTACTTAGAAGCTTTAAGCGAGCTTTATAAAGAAAAAATACCACTTTTCCTTTATAGCTAATTGATAATAATTTCGGTGATTTAGAAATTCCTTTCATGTTATATGAAAAGAAATATAGAAATAATTTAGTGATTTTTTACTGTATCCATTATTTATAGCAATATGTTTTTTTATAGAGGCGAGACTAGTTTCACCGCGTATCTCTCTTTATCCCTGACTGTATAATGGATTTGCAGTGCTTAATGCGAACATCATACAGTAACATTATTTTAATATCATCTCAAAAATCAACCTTTTTTTTTTTGGAGCGTCTAAATGTCATTCGCAGTTGATAGAGAATAATACGTCGTCCTGAAAAGTCTACCTCTACTATAGTTGTAGTGCAAAATAAATTTTTCATTTTCATTTATCTTCAGGGATTATCGTATTTAAACGCGCGGATTCAACAAACAGTGCTAAATCCCCGGTACATCGCGAGCGGTGTGTCGCCACGAGTTGGGTATCGATTTTATGTACTTGAATTCAAGGTCATGTCTCCCGGTCCTCTAATAATCACTGCTTTGAATAATATTGTCATCGCATGATCTAGTTGCTGGCCATCACTATGCTAACCGTGCGAAACTGCGCCCAGGAATGGTAAAAAAAAATGCAATACACACGTGCATAAAATAACAAAAAGCTCTTACTGCATACATTTTATTAGCGGAAAAAGAAGAAATGTGGAACCAAAAAAAAAAAAAAAACATGCTGATACATCGACGTACCTACACCATCCAAAACGTCACAGGAAGCCATGGACAAAACTAAATTCTGAAACGATAAGGAGGGAAATAGTCATACAGGAATTTACAACAAATACTAAGTCGAGATAAAAGTTGTACGCCGCGTGCGAAATACACAAGACGACATTTTATTTAGGGTTGATAGACAAATCGTTACCATTGAACAAGGCACAGAGAGTCACAGTAACAGTCACAGAAGCTGGCAGATTTTTTTTTTTATTACATCGAGTACTATTCAAACATTACATTGAAGGACCTACGCGTTTCATTACGATACTAAGCCTAATCAAATCTATTTTTGAAGCAAAGAACAAAAATAATCAAACGTATTAACGGGCAGATTTTTACCGCGGTGCTTTGCTTCAAATGATGCGATGGCATTAAACTGTCATATAATGAATGGAACACAAACACTTCACTACTGATTTTACATTACTTAAATAATTATTTGGAAAGAATATTGTGAATGAAAACGTTTATTTTCTCGGAGCGCAATAATTGTCACTGCTCCTCTCAACGCATGGTAAGAAATGTTTTGGTCTCCCGTCCGCTGCGGGATTATAATGATCGCCGTAATAATAGACACTAGTGACATCTGCGGAAAAGCTCCGGAACTACTTCGGGATCCAGAAGTTGCAAAAAACGTTGCAACTGCAACGAAAAGCGTATTAGGTACCAAAATAATCGACATTTCGTCTTTAACCTGATTAATTTTGATTTAATTATTTTCTGCGATTCGTCAGTTTTACACATTTGAAAATTAACAAAATCTTGTGGTGTGGTACAGATATTAAGTGCTGCCATCTATGGGCGAACGGACGTACTACTTTGACATTTCTAACCTGGTTTTTTCCAAGCAAACAAAACGAAGGGCGATAGTCCAATGGCGGCAAAAACGATTTGTACGTTAACGATTATAGTCAATCTTATTCGTATGAAATAGGCTTCTAAATTGTTTGGCAGAGGCGAATGTAAAAGTGTTGAAGCATAGGTACGCATGCGTGGTAGAAGGGGAACCCTAGTAAACTCAATGAAATTAAAATTATCAGTAGGCGTTTGCCCGTGCGGTCGGTGATAACGTTGAAACGTATTTATACGCGCGAAAATAGACAAAACAGTGTTTACCGCCGCCGGCATAAAATTTTTTAAACACAAATTTGAAGTGTACAGTCACAAAAATGACCACCGCTCCAGTTAAAAAAGTGCCAATTCATCTGCAGGTAAGTGCCCCACCTGTTGTTTTGAATTATTTTTTTCTTTAGTGTGTTATTTCTTTTTCTAATGTTAGCGCTGTGCTTTTTATTGTCCGTAAGGGTTTTGTGTATACGTGTACTAATTTATTGTTGCAAATAATCGCGTGAGAAGTGTTGCGTCCCGGTGACCTCTTTTGTCGGGTGGGACCGGCCGCTCGGCGAAATCGTTGCGTGTATAAATAGACAATATTCCCACGATGGTACCATATACCTAACGCCTCATTTTTTTTCTATCAAACACATCCTTAATATTTCGAAGCAAAGTCGCCAAAGCAGTTTTGTACAATTCCGCTACTCATAAAAGTAGAACATCTCCTGTTAGTGCGTATAGTCCTACCAGTAATATAGTGTGTTGAAATATCATACAGAGTGGTTAAATTGTTTTTTTCTTTTGTTACTATCGCTAGTTGACTTCCCGAAATATGAATTCGTAGACATAAAACACGCAGGGAGGCCTAGTCCTTTGTCAAATCCGGGGACGTGACATGCGCAGTAAGGAGCGGATTAAAAAAAAATGTACTGTCAATATGACGCATACAGTAAATCACCTGCGGAAATTCAATGCAGCGGTTTTAGTCTGCTCAATCAAAAGTGTCTACGGCTAACGACGTGACTATAATATAAAATAAAACAGTCGCTCTTGTATCGTTTATCCTACATTTATCATACATCTAAATATATAAAAGGAAAAGCTGACTGAATGACTGACTGACATATCAACGCACAGCCAAAACGGCTAAACGTAGGGACTTGAAATTTGGAACGGACGTAGCTTAGGTACCGTAGGGATGCACTAAGAAAGGAATTCCCGAAATTACCAGGGGAACGGGAATTAACGGGATAAAACGTTTGTATGATAAATCTAAACCGCTCAAGGTAGACGCTTGAAATTTCGGATGCAGGTACCCTAGTACATCATAATATGTAACTCGGCCTAGTACGTAACCAAGTACAAACCATTTCCTATCTCAGTTAAATGAAAAGATCAATTCTCAAACTGTGCTATACAATTTACTACTAAATTAAATAGCTTTTTGTGGTATTGTGACACCGCAAAGATTCGCCGAAATTCGATCAGCTTTTTTTGCATGAAACGAGAGCAAACTTTCAACGTAACGACATTGTTTCTTTTAGCTTAGTACAAATTTTCCTATTGGATTTCTCAGTAATCTCTGCTTAATTATTATAGTGGAACATTCTTGCTAACCGTTCCTAGATGTATTTTATGTAGTCGCTTATATCGCTGTTAGAGATCATGAGAGTTAAAATGTCATAATCTATAGCTACCAAATGCCAACTTTTAAATGTTAGACATTGTCATCTCAACACTTCTTAATTCATTATGTATTCACCTATATCAGAGATAACTAACCCTTAATGGGACAACATTGGTGACTCATTATGTTATGTCATTATACAATATAGGTACCTACACTACAGCTCACTACCTTTTAGAATAGGTATACTTGACAGCGTGTTAACTTGTTCATTCTCTCTTAAGGCACTTAGTAAATGCGTAGTCTTCACGTCTTTTATTCTCAAAGGGGGGTAGGCAGAGACACTTGTTAAGCAAATCCCCAGCGTATTGTACCCAATCGGATAACCCATCGCCATTATACAGTTCATACATCTAGTGATGAAGA
>SJJU01001278.1:0-34597 GCA_012932125.1 Conopomorpha cramerella | reverse complement strand
AGACATATAAACCGCTGCGATTTGTTGAAACTAGCTGAGTCGCACGAAGCGTGACATAACAGCCAATCAGAGCGCGTATTTGTTCTATGTCATGTCTTTCTTGAGGCGTGTGCTAGGCCTACTGATGGTACTTCGAGCACTGGCATGGAGACATTTTTGTGCCTTTTATTCAGCCTTTCTCCCGGGTCCTCATTGCGTACTAAAATATGGGTATCAAATGTAATGTCATGCTAAGCATAACTCCAAAAATAAAGTGTCGCAACTCTAAATCCAAAGTGATTAAATTGAAAATAAATTAAATCTAAGCTCTAAAAAGCTTTTTATATAATTTTATTTCAGTAAAACATAACTGAATACGATGTAGGGTTTATTACTCGTATTTTCCCACTGAAACTTTTCGACACATTGCACCCTTTGTCTTTCTACACAACGAACATGTAAGGAAAAATGCATACATTTGAGGAAGTGAAGGATTTCATTTTCGAATGGAGGAAAAACTGCCTACCCTTCTGGGAGATAAACATGACGAATTTGTATCAATAAATCAACAGTCAGTATTCATCTGCAGGCCGAAGGCCTCTTCAATATTGTGCCAAAACAATCTATCCACAGTTCTTTTCATCTAGCTAATTCTAGCACTCCTAGTATGATCATCAGTCCAGCGTATTGCCTAAGCGCAGTCTTCACTCCAAAACTAGTCTGCGACCAGCTTTTCTATCCATGATTTGTATGTTTCTGTCTAAATCTCAAGACAATCGGTTCAGTTGTTTGGCGTGGGATTTGATGATTTAGTGAATGAATCAGGATTATTATTTACACATAGATAAGATTCTACTTTAGATGGTTTTTCATTGCACGTCATAGTGATAAAATTGATGTACGTAGGATCTGAGATAATAGCAATAAAACTGCGTAATGCGTCACAAAGATTGCAGTGTAACTCACTGAGATAACGATAAAAATAGGACCTATTTATCAATGAAAATGTTTTATCTATTTACGCAGAACGCCGAAATTTTTATGTTGAAGATGGACGAAAATTATGAACTTGCAAAACATTGCTATATACGGTAGTAAAAGCACCCCGTGCAAATAATCTTAGAAAACTTTGCTATGGCGAAAATACGAGGAAATGAAAAAACAAATCTCTATTGACATAAAGTGACTAGTGAACTAGTTACGATCGGGTAAAAAAG
The DNA here is from genome assembly GCA_012932125.1 of Conopomorpha cramerella. NCBI lineage: Eukaryota > Metazoa > Arthropoda > Insecta > Lepidoptera > Gracillariidae > Conopomorpha > Conopomorpha cramerella. The sequence goes on along the minus strand of SJJU01001278.1, from coordinate 33,401 downwards.
TGTAAAAATATAATAAGATTATCCAGTCGACAAATATGGACTGAGGATGATGATGATCCTTGAAATACATCTCGAATATTTCATAGATTCAATACTGTCGTCACCTTCATATGGGTAATAAATTAGAAAACTGGTTTAAAAAATAATAATGTTATTTATTTAGGCTCTTAATTTGCGCCTTGTCATAAATTTTGTGACAGAAAAAAAATGGTGCTAAATTGGCGCTGTGACAAAAAAACGAATTGTCTAAATTTGAAATCACCAATAAACACCGTACTTAAACATCACACGCAATTGCTTCAGAAATAGAATCTTATAATTGAGGAGGTTAGAATCAAAACGTATTAATTTGCTTTTCTTCCCCTAATGGTTTTTGTACATTTCCAAATATATAACTTCACTACAATGTACTATTTTTTTAATTGTTTTTGAGAAATAATAGATTTCATGTATACAATTTTCATGTGTACAAGGGAACGGATTGTTTATGTTTTTGCTTCTGAAAGGCCCTAAGAGTAGTATAAGTTTTCCTCTTTTTTCATCAAATTTGGTTACACCTAAATTAATACGTTTTGATCCTAACCTCCTCAATTACATCTTACTAATATTATAAATGGGAAAGTGAGTTTGTTTGTTCCGCCTTCACGCCGCAACTACTGAACCGATTGCTTTGAAATTTTGAAGACGTATAGTTAGAAGTCCGGTTTAAATAATAGGTTACTTTTATCCCGGAAAAATTGATATTCCTGAGGGAAAACAAAAATATTCCTTTATACCGCAATATAACCGAAGTTCATGCGGGCGAAGCCGCGGGCGGATACATATATATCTTAGCAATGTTGTTCACGTTAGCGAAACTATACTACATAACATTGTATTATCCTTGTCACACACATAGCTATTGTATGTTAATAGAATAGTGTAACAAGTAGGCATAATTTCTGGCTTATTTTAATGTCATGCTGACAAACCTACTACTGTCATTTATTACTATGTTGGAGGCCTACAGAATAATGGCGATTTGCATATATTTTTCTTTATGACCGAACAAAGACAAGTAAGCAAGCCTAAATAATAGTGACAGTTCCCTGAAGCATTTCACTCTTGGGGTCACCAGCAGTTTAACACATATACTGACTATGGTAATATTATTATCTATATATATGAAGATACTAGCTGACCCGGCAAAAGTTGCTTTGCCAATATAAACAATTTTTTCGCCTTAACATTAGTTTTTTTTTCTAAAACGTAAATCCCACTAATATTATTATCCTACTAATATTATAAACGTGAAAGTTTGTATGTGTGGATGGATGTTTGTTACTCTTTCACGTAGAAAGTACTGGACGGATTTTGATGAAATTTGGCAGTATTGTAGCTTTTAAACTAGTGTAACATATAGGCTATAAGGTTGGTAAAACAACGTTTGCCGGGACAGCTAGTATAATATATAATGTAAAAAATATCTCCAAAATTTTGCCTTTATGTCAATTCAGATTATAACCTATAATGCTGCCAAGTTTCATCAAAAATCAGTCCAGTAGTTTCTGCGTGAAAGAAGGACAAATACCCAAACTTTCCTATTTATAATATTACTAGGATTGTAGGCCACCAAGGACGTACCCTATCTCGACAAGATTGACGAGGTTCTCCGCATCAAAAAACGTATCTCAGCCCCTGAAGCAAAGTGCTCCTAGAAGGTAATGAGAAGAAATATATTCAACGCGCTGCGATTCGTTGAAACAAATGAAATATCACAAAGTGTGACATAACAGCCAATCAGAGCTCGTATTTATTTTATGTTGAGCCTTATTTGGCGTGCTAAGCTTTATGGAACGTGGCAGGTGGAGCATTATTATCTGGTTACTATTCGTGAGAGTTAGGTTCACATATTTTCTTCTCGACCAAATAATGGTCTATTAAATTTGTATTTCTGTTCCCAGCAATGGGACGCTAATAGGCTAAGGAAAATACGAAAGTTTAATGGAGATCGATACATGACTAAAATTACATATAGTAAGTCAAAGCTGTCAGATAAAATATTACTTTTAATATTAATTTCAAACGCTTTTCTTTGCCGACCGCAGATGCAAGTCGTATGCTGTTTTGGTCTGGGATGTAAAAAAAAAAGAAGGTATTTATTTTCCTAAAGTTATTTTACAAGTTTTGGTCAACGGAGTCTTCCCTGTAAGTAGTCAAAAAGAATGGAACAATTATGTATCTCTACCAATGTAGGTACTACATAAAAAGCGACCACATACGTATGAAAGGGACTGCTCAGCAATGTTAGAACCACTTGAGAACCATGCCTTTACTAATAAAAACTCATCTTGGCTCCAACGGAGAATTTTCTTTGACGTTTTTCTGATAGATATTTGGGCGGAGAACTGTTATTATTGTCATACTTTCCAAACAAAGTTTGACAGTAATACTGGTCTCCGCATAAGAAAATTCCCCATTGATCCTGTGACTTAGGAAGACAGTGTACATTTTTCGCAAACCATTAAAAATTGCGACGTATTAAAAATTACTTAGGTACTGTAAATGTGAAAGTATGTTCGCTACGCTTTTACGCGAAAACGACTTAACCGTTTGAAATCTTATAAACGAGGTTTTTTTTTTCTATACTGATCTGGGATGTAAATAGAATGCATCAGTTGTTTTTGTTCCTGGCATGTTGTAGGTGTTAAGTACCTGGCATGATCTAAGGTATTAGAGATGGACATTTAGATGTTGTCAGGCTATGAGCTAGCAACTTGTAACTGTAGACACATATAGATATTCTTATTACGCTAATTTGCTTAACATCAGGCGGGATGGTGGTCAAACGCTTGTTCATAGAGATAAAAAAAAAATGTCTGCAAGGCCCTTGTGATCTTATAGATCTGTCCACTCCCTTTTGTGGATACTTATGTGGATTGATGATATGCGCAAGATGGCTGGCAAACGCTGGATGTGAGAAGCCGAAAACAGGTCACAGTGGCGTGCAATTGGAGAGGCCTATGTCCAGTGGGCGAGTATGAGCTGATGATGATGATGATAGAATACACTGTGGGATCTGTAGTTAGTTAATTCACACTTTCTATAAAGCGAAAACTGCAACCATGCTGCAGCCCTAGCACGCGCGACAAGACAGACACGGCATAGAACAAATACGCGCTGTGATTGGCTTCTATGTCACACATCGTACGACTTAGCTTGGTTCAACCAATCGCAGTGTTTGGTGTGTCTTGTCATTAATTTCTTGGAGTGCTTTGCTAGGAGGCAGCATAAATTACATATAACTAGGTTTACCGCGAAGCTTTAGTCATATTTTATCCCTTTCCTATGGGAATTTTGGGATTAGAGCCCACTCAGGGAAAATATAGCTTTGCAATGGTGAATACGTCATTTTTGAAATTTGAAATCTTATCAAATTTTGGAAAATACAAAACTTTCTTTCGTCTTTACGAAAATTGTAATAAAATGGTGATTTTAAGAACTATCGTCGACAATGCGGACTACAGATATAAAATAAATTAATATTTCACCAAAACCAAGATTTTTTTTTAAGTTATGATGACACTTGTGTAAATAAGATACCATAAAAGTAGTTAAAGAACCTAGAGCTTTTAAGTGATGAGGAAAATAGTTGAAACTCTAAAAGAATTTCAACCTTTGTGTGATAGATCTACATACATTATTATTATGCTAATCTGCTGTGGAGCTTAAAAGATTTACTTCTATAGGTAAACAATTGAACAGAGAGACGGGGTGGAGTGGTGTGGAGAAACTACAGTGACAGCTACCCGGAATAAAATGGTATGGAGACACATGAGAGAACTATGATTAAAATAAATCTCACTTTTGTTTGACTACACTTCGAACATTACGTACGAGGAGAGCAGCGGGCTCTCTATTAAGTTGTCTGAATATAGGTACTTGCGTTGTCGAGATCTTTGTCTTAACCAGAACAAGTTGTTAGTACTGATTCATTATTAAAGTTTTAAACTAAGCTTTTGTAGTTTTTCATACATTTACTTTATATATAGCAGCCAGTAACAAGTTCCTGCATATGGACAAATATCTTATATCCAAAAAAAAACTTTCCGCGCATTTTATTATTATTGTAATTAGCTACATGTAGGTAACTGGAAACTATAAATCATGTTAAAATAATCTGCAATGACATTTGTTACTTTCTTTTGACAATGGCAAGCATGTTATTTTTTACGTTAGCCATTCTGCAAAAGTATACTGTTTCGTAGACAGTGATTTTCTCTAAAAAAGATTATTAAATAGGTTTTACGCTATGTCATGTTGATTTATGCAAATTACTAATATACATTAAATAGACATGATATAGACAATATACAAAAAAAATGTCAATTGAAGGGTTAATGATAAATAGCCACAGTTGTCAAAGTTGAGCTTAGCTTGCACTCCGTCAGCAGCGCCGTCAATACCTACTTTCCACGTTTTCTTCACATAGTAACAGGCAGCAGTGCGGTGGTCAAAGTACGCTCGTACGCTGTGGTACATTGGGGGCCAAGTAAACATTGACAGTTCCGTTTTAGCTTGACCCCATATCGCGTTTCAAGTATCACGTGATGTGGGTTCAGGTCATAGTGCGAATTGTAATGTTGTGAATGTCGTCGTGTGTAGCGGCCGCCGCCACCGCAGCCTCCGAACAGGTCCGAGGCGCAGGCGCGGGGCGAGCGCCGGCCGTGGCCGCTCGACGTCGCCGCTGCCGGCTCGCCACTCAGTGCACGCGCCGCGACCCGACCGGCTGCTTGCATCGCAAACCTCTCGCGTTGAACGCACACAACAAACGCGCGCGAAACCCTCCGATCGACAACCATCACAAACATTTTTCAATACAAACGAACGCACAACCGAAAAAAAAAGTTACGCGCGTTTGCCGCGAAAAAGTTTTCCCCCGCACATTTTTTTCTGTTGGAGCAAGTTTTGCAAGTGAACTAATTAGTTATTTGGATTCGACCGCATAATTGGAGTCCAACTGAAATTAAAGGTGAGTTATTTGAATATTATGTTGGTATGTAGTGTGCATGCATAGTTTTATTTTAATTCTTTCCAATGGGTATGTGTGATTTGAGCAGCAGTGTAATGAGATTTAGAAAGTTAGAACGACACAGGTTCCTTTTACTGCGACGTGATTTAAGTGGACGTACTTATGATTACCTACTGTTGATGTAACTTGGCGTGATTAACTACTTGGATACTGTCAAAGAATACTATAACTGCACTTGCGGTTGACTGATGGAAACTATATTTCTAAAGTGTCCTGTAGTAAGAAAATGCGCGTAAAGTTTTTGTTTTGATGTAAATGTGTCATACACATGTACCAACAATGTAAAAAATAGTATAGAATAATACAATAATATGTCCTTAAATGTCGAGTAAATAAACACACACTAGGTACGTAATAACTCATCTACTGATAACCTACCACGATAAAACGAAACCTGAACTAATATATTATATATCTCCTATTTAAATTTTGTGCCTATTTGAATAAAATAAGAATCGATTGCCTACTTTGATCATAGTGGAATATGCCTCGCTACAGCTTCTGTTTATTTAAATATTAATTAATTCATGATCGATTACTAAAGATAAGAGAGAATACTAGAATAATACAGAGATATTGGAGATTAAAAAAGCGGCGTCAATTGGGTAATAGTAAACATAGTTTTTGTTCTGTTTTTTGAGTTTTTCGTAGAAAATAAATATTTTGTTTTACCACGTACGACAATTTTTTTTTGTGTGTTTTCCACAATTTCCAAGTAAGTAAATCATAATAATTTAGGTAATTTCTTTCTCAAGCTATTCAATCACAATTTTATTACTCGACCAAATTAAGTTATTTTAAATCAATGTTGGATGAACTGTAACCATAATATGAAATTTATGCACTGAATAAAAATATTTTGACCATCAATTAGAATATCAGGTCATTTACAATCAACCTCAAATAGGACAAAATTAAAAGCTCTGTTCCCGAACCAGTCGATGCCCTCGGGTCGAGTCCCTCATATTTTCGATACCCGTAGTATTAAGAAGGAGGGTACCGAACCCGTGACCCTTATTCGATAGGCAGGTTGGACCACTCGACCAACTGGGTCGTCAATCAATGGTGACGTACCCAATAATTTTGTGTGACAGCAAAGCGAAACACGCGAAAGTGCCAAGCTATTATTGATACTTACGGGAAATGTATCCAATCATCAGTAATTAATATTTTTTCATGTCTGTCGAAAAAATGAGGACCGAGCACGTAAACAGCGGACCAGGCAAAAAATGTACCGTCTGTTCTTAGACGTCATTAATTTACCCCTCTATGCAAAAGTTTTTTTTTTATCTTTGTGACAAAACATATTTCACAAACAACCGGCTGGCCGGCAGACTCATGCCTATTTTGCGGATTCATGGATGTTGATTTTAGCCAAACCAAGTAATTTTGGACAGCATCCAAATTTTCTTGTCTATTCACACAAGTAGCTGTCTAATGTGACTTAATATGTGTCTATATTTTCCTAAATTATTTTTGTTCCTCGCATATAATTGCTTTGGACGAAGTTGATGCGTTTGTCCCTTGGATATGGCTCGCGAGTCTTTATTTTTATCTTCTTATTCCTGGGAGAATAAACATTGCTTTATGCTTATTTTTTGTATGCTGATTGATTTCGCTATATGTGTAATATAAGTAAATATTACATATACGTATTTAGCATAGCATTATATTTTATGTTCAATAATAAATAAAATAACTAAAGTAAGTAGATAACAATATCAATTCAGTACCTGGCATCCATAAAAGGTACAGGATCCCATTCCACCTAGTCGTTTGTTCCGAATTTCAGTGACTACTTTTCAGGCTTTACCCTCAGTTCCTCACAAAAATATTCCTCTAAAATCGAGTCGATGTAACGTAGTAGTTAGAACGTAACTTTGATTTCCACCGTTCGCAGCCTATAAAAAAGCGGACTTTGAGATTTAACTGGAACTTTTAATAGAGTTGGTAACTAGTAATGGTCCAATTTACTATGATTAAACACGTATTTAGATTAGAACGTCGTCGCCGATCGGTCCATAAAACTCCTTGAATTTAAGTATCACTAAAGTTTAATTTTGTTGTTCGGGTTTGCGGCCTTAGTACAGTGCGACAGGGACCATTTGGCGTGGTTTGGCTACTCCTTTTCGTAAGTTCTTTCATATCTTCGTTAATTCTTGTATTGTAATAACATGCAGCTTATTCTTAAAAACAAGACTCCATCGGCTATCCTTGTTGCACTGTACGTCTCAGGTTAGTAGGTACTTAACTTATTTTTTGTGCTTAGTGCAAAGTTTATCGCGGAAAAATATTTACCTATAAAAATAGGTCTTTAGGTCGCAGAGCGAAATGTCCAAATGTTCCTACTCTTGGCTATCGCGATTTCAGGAATCTCGTGAGGTATTAAGAATTAATTTGTAAAATTATTCGTAGAGTGAAGAGATGTAAATTTCTCATAATCTCAGTGAGTAGTATTTTTTGTTTACAAATTTGTAAGTCCTATATTGTTATATTAGGAAGTAACGGCGAACAGGGTTATGCTCGGAGTTCTTCTGCGCATTCGAACGAGAAGATCCGCAGAAAAACGAAAAACACGACATAGCCTGCCAGGTCGCAAAGCATAAAGGCAGAGCACATAGCTCGTAGGACCAATGAGGTTTGAAGGTCCCAGAGTTGAAGTCACGAATAGGAGAGCGGAGCATGGATAGACCTCCAACAAAGTGGTGCGACGATCCGGTGAAGAGGCTTCCACTGCTGCAAAAAAATATACAAAGTATTAGGTACTTTAAAATGTCCACTTCATTACGTTTCCCGGTCAAACAGACAGTAAAACAAACCGCACAGCAAGAACCATAGCCAGTACCGCTAGAATAGTCACCGTTTTGTCTAATAAACTAAACTAAGTAATTACTGCATGCGTTTCAAAACAATACAAAATGCCAAGACTCTTTAAACGTTCCGACTAACATACCCTTGGCTTTTTAGTTACCAATATTTTTGCAACCTCTCACAAAAGATATAGATAAAGAATACATATTTAACATTTAGAACCTAGCCTTCTGCCGTCTGGCAATTCGCATTGGGCCGCATGATGTATTAGCACCAGTTCCATTTTGTTGAAGGTACGTGCCCGTTTCGTGGTTATTCCTTTGGCTTATTACCTTGAAGATGACTGAATGACCACGACAATTAACGACTTAAAAAAATGAGTAGTTTTCTTAAAAAAGAAATCCACCATAGAGCGAGTCCAAAGACGATCATATAATAAAGAATTTGCACCTCTTTCGTTTCTCACTATCTTTGACAGATTGATTTTTTTAGAAAACTCCTGTGTAGTTAGTAATAAATAACTTCTGATAAACGAACATAATGAATTTTCTTAAAGTTATTGTAAATACGAGTAAGGGTCATAAGGATTACATTGTTAATGACTAGGATGAAACCGACGTTGGCTGAATAGAACCTTTGTATAGCTCTCCCTCCCAGGTCACTTGTACATCAACAATAACATTTTTTTTACAGATTAGAATAATTAGAATGAATTGGTTTTCATTGAAGCTATTTTATCTGAATATTTGCATAGTTTTACAATGTGTATTTAAGTTTTAAACTTACATTAAACATTAATTTTCAGAAACTAGTTTAATCTGTGGTTCCGTAATTTATTCCTTATCATTGTGATGCATTTATGGCGACGATATTATATTTCAAAGATCACATCCCGCTCTTCCTATGATGAACGCATTGCATTACTGGTGAACAGAGACCAAAATCTGCGATATAGGAACAGTTAAAACGTTTATATCCCCTGCATTCCCCTATTCCATTGCACTTCCTCACCACCTATACCAGTTTGTTGTCGCCGAGTCACGATAATATGTTCCTTATCGATATTTACGATGAAGGTTAGATCAACATTGCCGAGTGGTCACAGCACCTGCCTCTAGAACGACGACGGTCGCGGTTTCGATTCCTGCATTCAACACAATGCTTTAGTGATGAGCTGAAGATATACCACGTTGCGTGCTTTATCGGTCTATGTGTCACGTGGTGTAGATGTGTATGTAAGATTGTACATATAACGTATGCACACTATATCTACTTACACTAACGTGAATAAGGCCACCTAATCATAGCACGATCGCACAACCCAAGGTACGTGATGAAAACTGCTACGTAACATTTAGTTCGCCATTGTACATACCTATTACCTATAAATGAATACATAGTATAACACAAAGCAAATATAACAAAGTCGCCTTCCGCTGACTATCCCTATGTATGCTTTTAAATCTTTGAAATGTGTGTGAAATTTTCATGTATGAAAAGATGTATGAATGTAAATGAAACGAAAGGGGTATGTCAGGACCGTGACAAATGGAGATCTGTAATTTCTGCCTACCCCTCTGGGAGATAGGCGTGAAGTGTATGTATGTATGTAAATCTTTAAAACTACGCAAACGATTTTGATGCGGATTTCGCGGCGGCTGGTGATGCATACTGAGTGTTAAAGGACCCCGGGCATTGGGTCTTACAAACGATGTTGGGCTCGCCAATATGAAAAACTTTTGATAGGGCGAAATATGGGGAAATGAAAAAAAAATCCATCGCAGTGTAATAGCAGAGAAACATTGTCAACAATGTATATTGGCAAAAAATATATTGCCGGGTCAGCTAGTTAACACTTCGTTGACACTCGACGCAAGACAATAGGGGTCCTACTAATAAACGCGGTATAACTATTCCCCAGTCAACTTAACATGTCACTTGTATGTCAAATACGGTATAACCAGTTTCAATAGAACTGTTACAACATAGGTGTAGGTTACACCGAGTTTATTAGTAAGGGTGAGAAGTTTTGTGGTCGACAGGCGGGATGTGTGAGCGAAATGACCAAATAATGACGTGATCGTGTGGGAAATGTCCGGGAATATTATTATTAATAACCTGTAGGTGGACTTCCTGCGTCGATTTACAACGTTTGATTCATGATTTTATTTTTACAATAATTTTTATATTTACATATTTTTTTCTAAACCATCCTTGAATAAGAATTATACAAAAAAAAATAAACATTCGAATTCGGTGAAATCATTTTTAACGACCAGCAATTATTATTCACGTTTACTTTTGTGTTTCGAATCATGACTTTCATCGACGTTTGTGTTATGCTACTGTTTTTCTGTATGTAATATAATTAATGACTTAATTTTTTACAGTATACAGAGTGTATTGGCATTAGCGAAAAAATATTTCGACCATGTTCAAATTCTATCAGCTATTTGGGCTTTTCGTATGAACAGATCGATTTATTTTCGTTTCGTGCATTTGCGATCTGCAGAAATGCACTTAGTAATGTCTACAGAAATAGTAGAATCGTCTTAAAAGGGACTAAAATCAACGTGAATATCGATAATAATGATATCTATCTCTGTATACACAATAGTGAAGATTGCCAAGCATTGTTGCGGATAGTGGTGAAGTGTGAAGGAGCTGTGACGTCATCTGTTCGGTGATTCATTCCCCACTTCCCAGAACCCTGTAACAAGCCTGTGACACATACATTCGTCATAGGGAGCGTCACGATCCCGTAGATTTCACTGGACAATACTGAATATGGAACACGAAACAGATAAAAACAAAAAAAAAAAAACATGCTTCATTATGACTCATCCAAGTAAATGACACATTTTAAAGATTTTGATAGTAGAACAGTCCGCCAATGTTGTTTTTGGCGAACGGTTGAATATTTAATGTGATTTTCTGTCCTTCTATACTTCTCCCATTCTTAGTTTTACGTGTTTTGTTTTTGTTCATATTACAACATTATTTATCAAAATAACTAAAGAAAAAGGACAGACTCCAACCGGTACCTAAAAAATGACAGATATGTGGTATTGTCATAGATGTCATTACCAAAACTAAAGAAAATTTGAATAGGAGCAAACGGGAAGAACCGACTTTCAAATTAAAAAAGAATCATCCAAATCGGTTCACCCAGTTAAAAATATTGGGGTAACAAATATAAACAAATACGGTGGAATTGAGAACCTCCTCCTATTTTTTAAAGTCGGTTAACAAGACTATATATCTAATTTAATGAAAAAAAAAATTTCAATCCCCATACAAAATGTTACTATACTACCTCTATTTGTATGGAGATTGACAATTTTTTTTTTGCGTTTATCCGCATTGTCGCCATAGTAAAAGTTGTTCCTGTTGACGAGCCTAACAACGTTTAGACCATTGTTCGGGGTCATCTTACACGAAGAATAGTTGATTGAAAAAAATAAATAAATACACTTCACGCCTTTTAATCGCAAAGCGGGGTAGGCAGAATAGTTGATTATTACATACAATAAATAGTACATAAACATTGTTGCATAAAAACACAAGGTACTCGTAATAAATAATGATTCACATAACAGCTATTTAGCTTTATCAATGCGATTGTTGAAGTTCAAGTGCCTAACTACGTACCTACAATTACTTTTAGAAGATTTCCGTGCAATCACGGTTTTTAAGTACGTGAACATTGTTGTTCTGTGTCATACAACATTGATGTGGTGTCGGTACAGTCAAGGACTATACGAAACTAATAAATTCGGGACTTTGTGAAATATCTGTATTATTAATATTTTACAGGCGAAAGCATGGATATGTATAGGCGTTTGTTACGCTTTCACGAACAAACTGCTGGACGGATTTCAATTAACCTTTACAATAACGTACAGGCCATATTATTTCTCGAATTTCCCACGGGAACGGGATAAACTGCGGGTAGCAACGCCGTATGAGCTATTTTTCGTATAATTGGACAGGTTGCATTGTCGCCATAGTAAACGTTATTCATATTGACGAGCCCAACAACGTTTCTAAGACCACTGCTCGGGGTACTTTTACACGCAGTATGTCATTTTTTAAAATCCAGAAGAATTTCGCTCATAAGTGTCTAGAATAAAAACAATGGTCTATCCTTTGTTTGGTGATTGTACTGGGAATTAAAGAACACCAAATCATGCTTTGAATCACAGATGACTATGACTGTTACCGATTTTGACTAACATTATGAATCATGGTCATCGCGGTATTTCACCATCAACACTTGCTGATATATCTGGACAAAAAGAGTTTTCCCCGATCCACCGCTAAAAACAATGTAGTAACATACTCTGACTCATACGTAGTTAATTTATTTATTTACAGTTTAACAAAAACTGTAGGTACTATTTGACAACACACCCTTAGCGATGTATCATTTATCGATATCAGTTCAGCCATTCAGCAGTTCTGCGGGATCATACATAAATAATCAGTCCTTTTTTTTCTACGTCGCTGTCGTCGTCGGCCTAAAATATATTTATAAAAAGGTGTTTTATTTACAAAGCACACACATCTAATCTAAACACGCACTTTGTTTAGGATAGGATTTGCGACTTAACATTTTTTTACTTTCTTCAACAATTGCTTACTTAACTCACATAATATCTTTATATATATGAGTCACTCTGTATGATTAACGATTGTTGCGACATATTTTGAAAAAAATAATACATACAGCTTCATAAACGGCAAACGGAGTGTAGGACGCCCTCAGGCATGGTGGACTGATGATATGCGCTGGCAGAAGCTGTATGCGAGAAGCCGAAAACAGACCACAGTGGCGTGCAATTGAAGAGGCTTAAGTCTAGCAGTGGACGAATATGGGCTGATGATGATGACAGCTTCATAATCTCACGTTCATAAAAATCCCTAAAGGTGTATTTCCACCGACCGGACAGCACGGCACCGGACAGAAACGGATTTTTGAATCTTTAAACAAAAATGTATCTTATATACTATGTTCAAAGTCTTACATCCAGGACTTGGCGGTATTCCGCCGTCAAGTCCGTTTCTGTCCGGTGCCGTGCCGTCCGGTCGGTGGAAATACCCCTTTATAGGATGATTATCGTTTTTGGAGACGTTATGAAGTAATTAATATACTCTTTATTACACTGTACTTACACAACACTGAGGCGTGTGGTGACGTCGAATAGAATACATGTGTCACCACACCAGTCCAACTTTTCCTATCGTGGAGGTCGCTGCGGACCGAGGGAACTTTGCGGAGGACGGACAGCAGCGCTCTCTGTGAGTTAAACCGCAGCACCACTGCGATCGCCAACCCGCCTGTCAAGCGTGGTGATTATTGGAATTCTCTCAAATAATCATGGAGGTCATTAGGGGAGGTCCTTGTATAGCATTGGACATCATGTGGATGATGATGATGACTTACATTACAAAATAAGTAAAATTTGCAAGCGATTTCTTTCAGCCCTTCATTGTAATTATACGATTCGCCTTCGACATAATATACATATTAAGCTCGTTTCTATGACTCACGCCCTCATTAACAATATAAATATGGATTATAATAAAATAATGGATTATAAAAAAAAAGACTGAACTAAATCAACCTCACTTTTTCGTGTTGAAGTTCATAAAAAAATACATTAATTTTTCACATCACAACATAATAACTCTACCATATGTTTTAGAGTAACAGGAAGTGTCATCAAATCTGATATACCGCTTTCTTGGTCGAAAGCACACGACTAGACTAGGCGTTAGACAATAAGGGTAAATTACTAATACACATGCTAGTTAGTGGCATGCTTGTGCAGCGATTCCCGTAATATTATTGTTCTTATTACAATCGAAGCTTTGAGATATTTGACGCGTTGGTGGCTACTTACCGTAATAGCCCGAAAAGCATGCCACCTTAACTAGTCTGTAGTCGAACCCACAAATTCAGACTGCAAGTTGAGGTTCAGTAGCTCAAGAATCTGCATTACCCTAAGGTTGGAACTCATATGAATGACATGAGACATTTTGTTTACTTGTCAAAGTATAGAAACTCTACCTTTTTGATGTTTCAGTGACATGAGGAAGTGTTATCAAAACTTATAGACTACTAGTGGACGCCCCGCGATTTCATTCACGCAGTATTAGAATTAATTTCCATTAAAAATACCACCAAGTTTTAGACGCATAAAACCAAAATTAACGTTTTGCTATTTTATGTTATTTGAAGAATTTCCTTTTATCGAAATATTTACAAGTTTTACAACTGATTGTATTATGGAAAATTATACATTACATTTTAGAAGATTGCAAACAAGAACATATTTTACAATAGGTAACTGAATTCATTCATCATTTATTAAAAATGTGGTAATAAGTCATTGATACAGGCATGGGGAATTAGGTAGGAGACCAATCCAGAAGATTAGATTAGATTTTTTTTAGAGCTAAAAATGTTCTTGATCCCTAGACACTTTTGATGTGTGTAGATTAACTTATGTAAAGCAAGCTGTAGCCCTTCCAAGTCAGAAATTATGCCGATATCAAACTTTAATTCATTTTTAGTCGGTGTTTGGAAAATAAGAAATTGACTTAAATAAGAAGTATCTATATAATAAAAGAACGATTTTTTCGGCGTGTGGCAGTGAGGCACGTACTTTAGTAACATAAATACATACATACATACACTTCACGCCTGTCTCCCAGAGGGGTAGGCAGAGACTACAGATCTCCATTTGTCACGGTCCTGACATACCCCTTTCGCTTCATCTACATTCATACATCTTTTCATACATGACCTTCGGTTTCGAGTACTTTTCACGCCACCTTCGGCCAGGACATCACCAATCTGGTCTGTATATGTCCTTTTGGGGCGACCTCTACTCACTCGGCCCATCACATCACCCATATAAATCTCTTTCGTCAATCGCCTTTCATCCATTCTCTCTATATGCCCAAACCACTTATACTTTAGTAAATACAAGATAAATGATTTCCTTGGAAGCGACTGGACAGCAAAGAGATTTGACTCATACAGATGTTGTTTTATCTATAAATACTTTGATTACCGCATAGGTAAGATAAATACTTAGAAAGTGATTAAAAATTAACCTTTAAAAATCCATTCAAAATATTATCTCCACTTACTTTTATTATTGAGTTATTTGAAGAATTTCCTTTTATCGAAATATTTAAAAGTTTTACAACTGATTGTATTATCGAAAATTAATAAAATCTTTGTTTAAGATATGAATGGTTCACATGCCAACATCCATTACATGCATTCTGTTTGGAAATAGATACGAGAGCGATTTTAGTAATCAACGTTTTGTAAAAAATGTTTTATTGAAATGGTGACAATTTCGTCAAAGATAATTCTGAATTTTTGGATGTTTCTTATTCTTTAACGCAAAAACTGCTGAATGTATTCCAATAAAACATTCAAATTACTTATATATTTTATGCATCGTATTAAAACAAAAGCTATATTTTTGGCCGAATTACCCACGTGATCGGGATTATCAGCCGCGGTACATTTAATCTTAATATATAAAAGGAAAACTGACTGACTGACTGACATATCAACGCACAGCCCAAACGGTGAAACATACTTGAAATTTGGTACGGACGTAGCTTAAGTACCATAGGAGTGCACTAAGAAAGGAAAACCTGAAATTCCCACGGGAACGGGAATAAACGGGAAAATTCTTTTGTATGAAAAATCTAAACTGCTCAAGTTAGACGCTTGAAATTCGGGATGCAGGTACTACTAATCTACGCAAATTAAATCGTAGGACGTCCACTAGTCTAATACTATAATTAAGACTTTAACCAACTCCACCAATTTCCAACAAAATGCATCAAAGCATAATTCAACATCAACAACCAAACAAAACTAAGTAACGATATCATAACATTTTTTTATCGTTAAGAACAAGCGTTTGACTACCATCCTGCCTGATGTTAAGCAGCAATGTGGTCTACGATGGAGCACACTTGTTCATTAGGTACCTATTCATCCGCGACTTGAATAAATATATTTGAATATATATATCAATAATAAGTAATGACCTACTCAATACAAGTAGATGTGTACCTACGTACTTCCTAATGTGTCAGTGATAGTCAAGCTATAAAATGTCTCGTGAATCGTCCGTTTTGCTGTGAGCTATTTCATTTTCTAGCCGAAGTCTTGTGCTGTGACTTTCAGCTGATATACTTGAGCTGGTGTTGCATATAAGTCATTGGTATGTTTAGGTCAGTTTATAGTAGTTTTGTCGTAGTTGATGTGTGTATAGGTGGCTACGTCACGCGGAGCTCTCGACCCTTCTTATCACCACGCCTGTGTGGGCTTGATTTAACATTATGTTGTTTGTGCTCCAGTGACACTTGTCTTAAATTTACCCGATGTTATTTCATTTTATTTCATACTTTATTGTATTCAAAGTGCGAAGGGTGGAGTTAATGCTAATGTTATTTTCCAAGAGTCAATATCAGAACGTAGGTTGGTGTTATGAAAATAAAGTTTACAGAATTTAAAAATACTTGTAAAAGCTTGCAGACTCAACATAAAATAATATTAATACATAACATATAGAAAAATACATTTACAAGGTACAATGTTGTTGCTAGTGTGAAAGTAGGTATAGCTACCACAATACATCTATGTTTTATCTATGCATTTCTAATTAATATATTGGTAACCCTACAATACTAACCTTTGAAACTATATGTCATTTCCCACTACGACCACATTTCCACACAATATGTTGTGACCATGTACCATTAATGGTAGAAGTAGGAACTAAACGAATCTTCAAGGAAAATTACCTATTGACAGAATTCACGGAAACTTAATAAAAAGCTCTTTTTAACTAGTGTTAACTAGTATTAAAAAGAGTTTGTTTTTTTGTTTCGCTTTCACGTCGTAACTATATAATACGTCGGGAAAATATTAACAACGAGATGTCCACTTTTGTACGACCACTGTTGTGGTATACCACAAATCACCATACATCGCGTCTCGTCCAAGTTTTCTTGTCGATTTAATTTCTATGATCCACGAGCAATTTAAAAATCCGTTGGCATAGATTTGGGTATCATAAATGATATCACCTGTGATGTCACTACTCGTTGAAAATTAGCAGCTTTTTTTTATGCATTCGCTAGTAATTTATCACTATCTTCCACCAAGAATGACTCGTAGTCCACTTTTAGCCTGGCGATAGGCTAAAAATATTGTAAACAGTTATCAACCGACAGTTATTAAATAAAAAAAAACTTCCGTCTTTGCTGTTCCGGATGACAAAAATGAGAATATTATCTCTTCTAATATGTAGGTAAAATGTGACCGATTTAGTAATGCCAAAATATTTATTTGGTCTTTAGCGCCTGCTAATCCTAACATTATATCATTGTTCAGTAATAACTTAAAAGAAAAAGGAACAGATTTTTTTTTACAGATTTGTGGTTTTGGCGTGGATGCCATTGTCGGAACCAAATTCAAATGTGACCAAACGGAAAGCACCAGCTTCCAAACAAAAGTAGAATCAATAAAAACATAAAACAAATACCGACGAATTGAGAACCTCCTTTTTTAAAGTCGGTTAAAAATGTATATAATGACATATCCATAATTTTTGTCACAATATTACAGTTGACGTGATATGAGAGTACGTATAGTTTTTAGAATATACTTGAGAGTCGGTATAAAATTATAGTAATATCTCGCTTAATTTGTATGTTCGTTAAAAATGCTAAGAATTGCAAAAGCAGATCCAGGTTACAGGTAGCCTATATTTTTGAAATCAAGGATCTTAATTCTTTTGGGGACGCATCCCGCCCTTCGACGCGACAACAGTCCTGGTTGTATTAATTTGAATGTGTACAGCAGTACAGAGTAAATGTATTTTGAAACATGGCACACGAGAAAGAAGTGGTAAGCGTCGGTGTGTCGTCGCCAGACCGGTGCAGGCAGCCAGCCGGGCACAGACTGCGTGGGCAGCCGCTATCGGCAGCGGTTGCCCGAGGTCGCATCACCCCGAGCGATATCACTCCTCATTAACACTATTCATAAATAATTCAGGCCTTATCACCTAGCCACTGGCCTATTGTTCTGTGGCACACGATTTTCCACTTGTAACATTTTACAGAAACTGAGACCGCGGCGTCTACGTTGATGTCTTATAAATATTGTGGGTTTTTCCGAAACGAATTTCATTAGAAGCGTTGTGTAGTTAGTAGGTAGTTGTGTGTGGATATGTGTACTGTGAGACAGTACGTCACGACTTGTGCTCATATTGACTAAACATGGCGTTGACATTATTTGCAAATGGATTTGTAAGGATTTAGTTTACTACCTGTGTTTGGTATGTAATCGTAATGTTTGATGCCGTTTCTATCGTACAGAGTGCGGTGTAGGCGTGCAAATGCAACAGGTGAAGGGGGCGTGGCACACCCCGTGCTCATTGCAACTTCTACCTCCACAAGAGCGGAGTTCCCCCACCACTGCACACCCACCTGTGTGCATACCTTATCTCCTTAATTGAACGATGCTTATCTCGATCATGTTTGACTTCGCCAGTTGCAATAGTTTATTAAATTAGAACGAGTCGCGCACAGCACTCGCAGTGGATTCAATATCTCGAAATAAAATTTACTATCTGGCCTTATTTCAGTCGTATTTTTTTATTACTTATATATTTCATTCATAATATTCCTATTCATTCATTTCAGTGCAAAGATTAGCTGAGTTTTATGTAATTGTTTATCATTTATGTGTGTGTGCGCGGCGAGATACAGTATCAATGTGACCGTGCGCTCTCGTATAGGATTCGATGACCTCCTAAAACAAATAGAGTAGAAGCGTATGTGCCGAGTAGGTTTAGTTTAACATGCACGACTTTAATAATGTATGTAGGCTCGAAGCAGGGCCCGGCATGGCGTGCCTGCATACCGCATGCCACCAGCGCACAGGTGGTCCGTGCACTTTGTCCTAACTCGTAACTCTCACATGAATGAATCCCGATTGTTTGAACAGTAAAATATTCATGATCTGAGTTTACATTGCGCTGAGAATGAGTTTTAAATGGACGTCAAAGGAATATTAATGACCGTACAGATGAGGCGAATCTTACTCGCACAGTATGTCTCGTTCGTATGGCAAGCAAGTATGTGTGCTGTTGGTAGGGTGTGAGTTGGCAAGAGATTTATTCTCTTTGGTAGCGGTTGTGTGTTTTGTTAACTCAGTTAATGGACATGCCGTGTTTTTGACTGTTAATTGAATTAGTCAGTAGTGTCGGCTTGGCTAGACACTTGTCTCGTTAAACAATACTCATTGTTTTCACACCACAAAGAATTCTTTAAGCTCACGACTTGCTTGAACTGGATCCAATCGCCATTCTTCTTTACTGCGGTAATCCTCGCTGCGTCTGTGTCGAGTAGACGATAGCGTTTGTTTGTTGAGTATTCGACTTAACTTGTGATTTGTTTTAGGATTTAGTTTTTGGTCCGTGTCATTTTTCTGTTACGAAATGTTAGGATGTAAAGGGCATCATATAGAGCTACATTTGCGTGTTTCGATCTAATCCTGCGGTTAAGCATTAATAGGTATTTGGTTTTCGATAATGATAGAGGTGCAATCGATAATATCGAATCCGGATTCGTTGAATATGACTAATGAATGGTCAAAATTTTTCAACATCATCATCATCCACATGACGTCCACTGCTGGATGAGCGCCTCCCCTAATGATTTCCTTGACTAACAGGCGGGTTGGCGATCGCAGTGGTTTTGTGGTTTAACACATAGAGAGCGCTGCTGCCAGTCCTCTGGAAAGTTCCCTCTGTCGCCCTTTACGACCACCGAAATGGGAAAAGTTGGGCTGGGATGGTGACTCGTGTATTCTACTCGCCGTCACAACACGGTAAATTTTTCGTTAAAATAGAGTTAGTTTTGACTAGCGTTGGACTCATGGCGAACTAGCTAACTCTGTGGTAAGCACGGTTTATCTGGATATCATAACCGATTAATTCACGATTTATAATCGAAGGTGTAGAAAATGGAAAATGATATTACAATGTAAATCATTTTTAATGGTTTCACAAACGCATACAATTTTCCGGCGCCAATACATTTCTAATGACAGGTATCATGGATTACTTGATTTTGATTGATTGACAATTACATATCTGAATATTAATGTTCGAATCGATTAATGCAGAATCTCGTCTAGGATCGCCGACGACAATCCTACTTACGACAGTATAATATGTTTTATGTAGCTATTCTTTGCCATTGTATTTTAAAACTTAACTAGGAGGCCTCTAGAAGTCTTTTTGATTGGCGGCAGCTACACTTATAATTAGTTACCTGACAGACATCCAATTATTGTGTAGAGAAACGGCTTTTACAGACTTGAATAAAAATGTTATCCTGGGTCTTGTTGTTTATGGAAATAAGGTAAGTTATTGCTTAACATACCTACATATAATAGAGAACATATATTTGAAACTATAAAGACATAAACCAATCAAAGACCACTATATTATACAAATATACTTACATAAATACATTTGAATAGGTACATAGATAGATGCACACCCAAGCTTACACACAATATGTGTTATTAAGTAGCAGGTGGAAATCGAATCCACAACCGTCGTCCCAGAAGCAAATGATCTAACTACTTAACCACGGTGGCTAGCTCAGCAATGACTTGTAGTTTGTATCCGCTGAACTATTATAATATTATTTATATTTATATATTTTTTAACTGCCGCTTTAAGCATAAGTTAAGAATGGAATTTTCAAGCTCCAAAAATGTCATATCTGGTTGTCGCTCGCTGGTACCCAGTCAAAGTATTTGTAATATGTAAACATACAATAAAAAAAATAATGTCAATCAATCCTTCACATTCTTAATATTGACAGTAATTTCGTTGACATTCATCCTGCTTAATACCTACAGTTAGCGCCATCTTTCATAACTAAGCGAAACAAGGGTCCTGAAACTTCGGAAAAAATAATAAGATATTTTTTTTTTGCAATTTTGAAATTACAATAGCATCTAGAGTATAAAAATTGACTTTTAAAGAAATAATCTTAAAAAATTTTATGTTGTTTATTTGATAAAGTGTTATTTGTAATGTTTTGGGTAATGAGGAAATTCGTTCATTATCGATTACATTTGTTATGAATCTGATAAAATTTTATCGTATTTTGGTATGTAACCATGGAAATGTTTATGTTTGTTGTATTGTTGTGAATTATCATATTTTCTATATAATAATATTTCATATAAACTATAACAACTTCTATATAGCAACACGTCCCTCAGGATCGGGATGAAAAGTATCATATGTCTGGCTTCTGGTTTTAAGCTACCCCACCAATTTTCAGCTTAATCGGTTTAGCCGTTCTTGTTTTATAAATAGTGTAACTAACACGACTTTCTTATACACACGCAAGCAATGAAATTGAATCAGTATACTACTAGTTGCAGTAATAAATTGAGTGGATTTATGCTCGTAAGTATACTAGCTATCCCGGCAAACATTTGCTTTGCCATAATAAGTCGCCTTATTTGTACCCCGTGTATTGGGAGAAATGCAACTGGTAGATGCATAAAAAATAGACAGTAGCCGATACTCAGACCTACTGAATACGCATATAAAATTTGGTAAAAATCGGTAAAGCCGTTTCGGAGGAGTACGGTAACTAACATTGCGACATGAACATTTTATATATTAGATATTATTTAGATATTTAGGCGCCGACTGCACACACAGTCGGGGAAGAATCTAATCTAGAACCTTAAGATTGAAACTCATATAATGTAATTAGCATTTTTTACTAAACACAATGTAATAACTCCACCACCATATTAACGTTTGATGTGTTATCAAAACTGATGGATCACTTTCTTGGCCCACCGTACACACGAGTATGGACGTACATATTCTACAGAATCGTATCGCTTATTTCCCATTTTTTTTTATTCACAATTAATTAAATAACTAAGAGTTTCAAACTGAGAATTGAATTCCGGTTATTCTGCAGCACACAGCCGTATCGTACATAATTATATGCATACATCCATACCATAAGTATCAATAATGTTATCATTGCCTATAAGTACCTTATCGAAATATTTCCGATAGATACAGGTAATTTACATTAAGTTTGAACGAATTACAGTTGCTGTTAGATTAATGTGGACTTATGGAGTTCCAATGTCCGCATTCCAAACTTGATTATCTATAATTTGGTACAGTCAAGATCTCTTCATCATCATCACCGTATCAGTCATGGGACGATCGCTGATGGACATTGGCTTGTATTCTATTCGCCGTGTGGTGACGGCGAATACCTAGAGGACAGTGGCGTGCACACCATATAGGAAAAAAGTTACTGCCTACCTTAGTATTTTGGCTACCCGACCTAATAATAGAGTTATTGCTAGATCTCCCGGTACCGAGCCCTGTTTGTTGTGCTCACGACATAGGCTAACGAAGGGCCTGTGTTTTGTGGGTAAGTAGCTATACCTATGTTTCGTAAAGATAAGTTACCTATACATAGGTGTCAATCCTTGGGGATTACTGCCTACCTTGTCGTGTACATGTTCAATTCACCGTCATCACCTTTTGATCGCTCCATCGTAGAGCAGATCGCTGCTTAGTACCGGGTAGGATAGTCGTCAAACGCTTACAATAAAATAAACAGCAAGGTGCGGATTCTAGCAACCGAGTCACAGATAGATTTACTTAGGTACCCTAATAGTATCTATTACCGTACAATCTCTCTGACCAAATAAACACAGAAAACTATTTTGGCACGGGTCTAGTGTTCTGCTCGGTTGTTGCTGGTTTTAGCGTAAGTTAGGGTACAAACTTGAGTTTACGTACGCTCGTATGTATTTAACAACTACGCCACACCGTGAATGTATGTATGTAATACTCGTCATGTATGTACCATGAGGAAACTGCAATTTAATAGATATCGCAGCAACAACGTGGACAGAACACTTGCACCGAGATAGCAGCTTAATTGTTCATTAGGAATTGCGCACTATATCACCACACAATGCTCTTGAACCTTTGCCATATATCCGCTTCTTTGTTGGCGTGGGAAAGCGTGCTGCTCGATTTACTTCTCTCTCATTTCTTTTGTTAAGTCGGTTATTTTTTTTTACTGTTGCCTGTGAAAACGTTTACGATCCTGAAACTTTGAATGCACGTAATTTCCAAGTTAAAGCCAGAAACGCATCCAGCTTACAACAAATTATTCGAAAACGAAACAAATTAAACATCTTTCTTTCTACCTTATTGCCGTTTCAAATTGGTTTTTATTTAGTTTTTATTACGTTAAAAATTGATATTATTTTCATGTAAGTATTGTGGATTTTAGATTGTTCTTTGTAAGAATATGGATCCTTGCTATAGTATCTATATTTTGTGAAGTATGACGGTTAAAGGCCACACCCTATCACATAGGGTTAAATTAAAATTGTCTAGATTTGTAAGTCAATGCTATAAATCAAATCTCCCCTGTCTGTCCCTATTTGTGCATAGATCTTTAACGCAACGGATTTTGATGCGGTTTCCTTCAAATATAGAGTGATTTTTAGGGAGCTTTGTACGTACGATTCATGCATATTTTATTAGCAGAGAAACACTGTTAATAATGTATATTGCCAAAACAATTTTCGCCAAGTCATCTAGTTTGCTCAAAAATTATCTACCTACCCTGCTTTGGGACTAAAAGGCGTGAATTGATCCTGTGTTGGATACGCTACAGACATAACTGACCATATGCATTTCCTGTAAACAAACTGCAGAAGTTTTGTACGTGTGTGCGTATCGCCACATAAAACCTCATTCTGAAACCTTTGTCTCACTCTAATCGTGCAAGTGTAAAAGAGACAAACCATACTCATGCGACACTTGAGCACTGATAATTGTTTCAGAACACGGGCCATAGAGTCTGATCGAACATCAAAATATTATGTATATTCTGATTATCTCGCACCATATTTGAGGAGATAATACTTTAGTGCGTGGCGATAAGAGATATATTTGAATGAATAAACAGTTACTTGAAGAAATGCCTCGTTGTACAGTTAGCCGGGGCATTAAGTAATCGGAGCCGAGGGCACGAGATATTGTTGCGCGTATGTGGAAAGTACAGGATGATTTCACCTAATTACTGCAGATGCAATTATGTGGCCAGTCAATTTATAGTGAACGCTGTAAGGATGGGTTCCTCGGCTTCACATACCTATCAAGTGATTTAATTCAACCGTTATTCAAACACAACATTTTTCTGACGTATCAACGGAAATCTCGCACAAATTGTTTGTCTAAGTTATGTTTGTTGCTTACTTACACACACGCACGCGCACACGCACACATTATCATCACAATAACACCAAGAAACTTCTTGATATCAATCAATAAACATAATAAAACTTAACGAATAATTATCAAGGTAGGTATTGTTTGTACAAAATATAATTAATATAAATTATTTGACGTCAAAGTAAAAAAATACCATACAAAAAACATTATAAAAATTCACACCTCCTGTATTAGCATTACAAGTACCTATTTACAACGCAACCATGTGGCGAAGAGATTCGACCAAGCGGTTCGCCTCTCGACGACCTTGCCAAGGTACAATAACGGCCGTGTCGTGTTAAACAGGTGACTAATATGTTGTTGTGGCCGATAAGTAGTTTCTGCGTGTGGAAGGGTCAAGTTACGGTGGTGTTGTGTGGTTGATGTTGCCAGAGTACCTCCGCGAAAGTAGGTCTCGCGAGTCGCTACGTCGAACTGGCCTGTGTGTTTTGCCTGCGAAGACCACGAGCTACGCTTTCGCCTCTGCAGTCTCGATTTGAAAGAGTTTGGATACTCAGTGCGACATTTCCATAATAATAGCTACTTACGCAAAAATTTTAGAGGAATCCATCTTTTCATTTTATTTTCTTTGTAAATATATTATTTCTTTGTAAGTCTTCTTTCTTCTTCTTCTATTCTTTTGGATATTTTTTGATAAGAAATTATGAGAAGAATTTTAGATATACCTTTCTGTAAAATAAACTATTATCTCATGATCTGCTGCCTTTCTTTCTGGCATGTTGTAGGACTATGGGATCTGTAGATTTAGGTATATCCAGACTATAGCTCATAGCGACTTGTCACCGAAAACCTATATTCTTCATATTCTTAACTTCTTATTATGCCAAAAGTGTCCGAAGGGCCATTGTGATCCTAAGTTTCTGTCCATCGTGAGGTGAATGTATACATGTAACTATCCAGATTGTGTTTGTTGACGTAGACAATGATATGGAACACTGAAATCTTGTTTACAATAGGCATGTATATTTAAATTTATGGATTTAAAAGGCAATAATATCTATTGATAATAATCATCCGGGCAGCAATGACCGATAGGCCGATTCAAACACACCTTCACAAGCACAAGCGGCATAGAATTAGATGACTTTGTATAATTTGTGTTTTTGTTTTTTTGAATAAATTGTCTCATTACGTAGTCGTGAATGACTCAAAGCCTGTAAAATTTTATGACAACACGATTCAAAGACAAGTCATTAATAGTGAGATCTCTGTTTTAAAAACTCTGAAATCCGGGAAGGTTGTTTTTAAGTGATATTATGAAGATCCAATTATGAATGTTTTTTTTAAACACTGGCAGTACGTCGGCGTTGTTACCCGCATTTTATACCGTTGTGGTAGGAGTTTTGAGGCAAATATATAATATAATTATAGCCTGTTTTATTCCGATGTAAAAATAACAATAATTTTAAGAAAAACGAACCGTTTTCACCCAGCGTACTAGTTGCTCGTGTTTTATTAAAGTTCCCCTCTGCCATCATTATGATCCTGACTTCCTTAATGTGGGACCACCATTAAAATATCTTCTTTCCAACAAAAAAAAATAATCATTAAAATCGGAACTCCTTTTTTTGAAGTCGCTTAAAAAACAAAAAATTCTATGCAAATATTCGAACAAACTTTCGCGTTTATGATATTAGTAGACTATACGTATATAATAACCTCAAGTATTCTGTAGGTCTACGTTTTTAATTCTGTGACAGTAAAATTTTTGACAAATTTGTATCGTGGCCTAGGTGGTATTTTTGTGAGATGTAGAGTAAACGATTTTTTCATTTCATTAGATTAATTTATTTTTGCTAAAAACAAAGATTAAATCCAGTACAATAGATATACACATATAATGCATATCACAAGCAGAATTCCTATCTGTCGTTCCTGTATCTGGCAGAAAAAAAAAGTCGCCGACTCAGCATATATGAATTAGGTTACGTGGAAGAAATCGCTCTGAGCGATAAGATCACCATTTGCAATCTTACCATTGTTAGTTTTACATTTTGTAATGTACAGTGTGCAATAAAGAGTATATTCATTCATGCTGTGTATATTCAAGAGAAGAGTATATTCACTGCCACGCTTGCCAATAACGCTGGTATTCTTGATTTATGGATTCAAATGATGTTTAGCTGAATCCACTGGATTATTGTAAGTAAACTGTGAATATTATCACTATATTGTGTCAATATTGACGGTGTGACATGGGTATGGTCTCAGTATCTTGATAATATCGTAGATTATTCGGAAATCTTGATATTCCCGGTACTGGCATCAATATTTTTCGTGTAACAATATTGATAGTGCGCCCACCACACCCCATTGACTTACTGGCGTGTCATAACGTAGGTACAGTCAAGGTCAGTAGCAAAACACTGCCGGTTTTTTTTTAAATAAATGAATTATAATTATTTTTATGAATTTATTATCCACATAGTTGGATGACTACTAATTTAGTTACGTACTAAAGAAAAAAAAATTGCACTGAAAATTATCCTTGGAAAATAATATTCATGGTTAAAATAGTACTACGTCTATCGTCGGATCCACTATTTTACAATAAAAAAGACCAATACATCCTTTTAAAAAAGCCCACTACGTTTCGCTCCGGCAGTCCTTGACTATAACTACTTGTAAAGATCTACCACTTCCGCAAATACAAATTGTAAATACGAAGCGTACCTATAAAATTATGTATTCGCTCTCGTTTTAGGACAGCCATAATAGATTTTAATGAAATATGTAACCAATAAAGTTTTCCAACCAGAACCAGAATCCATATTGAGTTATCATGTGGCAGGTACCAGGCCAGAATCATAAATATTTTGATTACTTCTGAAGCAGTTAATGCCATATTTCGAAATAAAATATTTAATGAACAAGATGTCGTAAATGGCATTAACGACTAACTTTCGTGCTACAACAGATATAATTCACTACAATCATAATATTGTTACTAGATGAATCTCTTCATTCCGGTATTTTTATTAGTTACAGTATGAATTTATTATAATTGAAATGAGAATATGCAGAAAGCCGGTTGTGCTACATTCGTTATAGTAAATTTGGCAATATCTGATAGTCACGTAGTAAGTTTTGTAGGTAGGTGAATCTAAAATTAGACTTATTGGCACAGTATTTATAAATATCTAACGTTTTAGGTGTTTTAGGTAATTTTTTTATAAAGCTTAGTCTTAAATCGAAGGTCGACGACGATTACTTACTTTCGTGATACTCTCAAATAATTACCTAGACTTCGGGCCTTACTAATAATGGCGGAATTGCTATTTCGAAGATACACAAAGCTCAAATTAACTTGTCAGTTGTATGTCAAATACGGAATAACCAGTTCAAGTAGACCTGTAATAACTGTTGTATTAGTGACAATGCGTTTATTGGTAAGGGGGTTCATATGCAACAAAAAAAGTAAATCGACTTCGAAACTGAAATAAAAAAATAAGTGATTTTTCCAAAAGCAGACCTACCCGTACATTACTTTCATAAAGCTTTGTGTTATGCTGCTCTGTATATATGTATGTAATAGCACTTATAACGATGAAGAAAACATTTTTCAATTTTTATGCCTTAACCTTGATAAAAGAAATGTAGGTATAGGATTATATCTGAAGCACAAAATAATTTTCAAAATCCATTAATGAATTTAGCGGAATAATTGCGTAACATACAAATAAAAGTACAGTCGAATTCAGAACTTCCACCTTTTGGTAGTCGGTTTCATAATTAATACCTCAAGTTATTATTATTTTATGACTCCTACCGTGTTATTTAGAAGCATTTTGCTAGCCCAGGAATAAGGTTAGCCCACTCTTATGTCACGTTTTAGGTAGGATTTAATTGAATGATTATAGGCCATAAATCCATTACTGTTATCTTTTGACAAGTAAAGAAGGAGAGACACGGATAAGTCCATTAAAATTAACTATAAACGGGGCATAAGAGGTTATGAAACTGGGCCTACCTTTGGCCCTAGGCTAGCAAAATGTTACTGCATGTAACTACTGCTAATGTACAGAAATCCTTAACATACTATTAAGAAGTTAATATGTATGAGTATATCGTCCGGTTTCGGGAAGGAACATTAGCGATAATCTGTCATTAAGACTGCAGCTGTCTCTTTTTGATAGGCAAGAAAAAAAATAAGAAAAGACAATCGTTTTAATGCCAGATTAAGTCGCGTATAATACTACTAGCTAACTAAATAGAGCTTAAAGCTCACGTGTGCAATACGTTTTGTAGTACATGGTATTCTAGCCTTAAACGGCCACTTGTTAGGTACAGTCACGTGTAAAAACATGTATACGCTTAGAAACATTAAAATAACGACTGCTACTTCGATATTAGACCTATTTCATCATAGTAAGAAATATAAAATACTATATTCGCAAAACCATAACATTCCCATCAATGCTTTATAAGAAAATGGCTTTTAAAAGTGTATACATGTTTTTGCACGTTACTGTACATACGACAGCGACTATCGACTGTAGGTACATAACATATTGTATGTTGAGTAGGTACTCGTGCTAAGTTACCCAATACCAGGTAAGTGCACACACACACGACACTTTTACATAGAATTCTCTGCAATAATTTGATACGGTACCTTCGTGAGAGAAATGCCGATTTTTACGAGGAATCGTCATAACTTTATCAAGTTGGTATTAACGTTGGTACGAGCTGTTACGTGTACTTGATCACTTGTGTTGTATAGCTCAATGTTTATTGGTGGCTTGTAATATAGGTACCTATTGCTTCGCAGAACGCAGCACTTGGTCTTATTGATTCGAATACTACCAAATTGTGCTTAGTCTTTCATGACGACCGGATATTCTTGGAAGTTTATGCATTTTCTACCACCAGCGACGATGGCTGCCAGGTCAACCAGTTTTAGCAGAGCTGAACACGTATGTAGGTAGTTATTGCATGTAGTTATCCATTACGTATCCTTATAATGTAATGCTATTTTTTTTGTGTTGTGTGGCTTTGCAGGGCCCTGTTGTGCCCAGCATCACTGCGACTATTGCTGATCTATTGTGATCGCCACCTGGTTAATAATTTAAAGTTCAGTATCAATTTTGAGCGCCTATACAAATGATACTGAGATTCACCACCTCATCTGATGAAAATATATGTTTTCCCAGATGTGTGGATCGTTTGTGCATCAGGGGTTCGCACTCGCTCAGAGTTTCTTCACCCTCATTGCAGAAGCGACACATGTTTGTGTTTCGGATGCCCATTTTGCACATGTGCTTCTTTTAACAGCAATGTCCTGTTAAGGTTCTCACCAGGATGCGTAGATTGTGTCTACTTAACTCGATAGTTTCTCTTGCTGCTTTGCTGTTGTAGGTTTTTATGAGAGCTTTGGAGTGTTGCATCCCTAGCGATTGTTTCCACTGCGAGATCGATTCTTCTCTGCATTGTTCCTTTATGTGTCTGTTGGCGAGGCTTCTTGGAATGCCACAGAATGGTTCAGGCCCATAATGCGTCCCTTCTGCTCCCACCCTTGCCAGCTCGTCGGCCATTTCATTGCCATCGATGCCGGCATGACCAGGAACCCATCTGATTACGACAGTGTTAGAATGTAATGCTATTGTACGGTTAGCCAAGAAAGTGGTCTACGTTTGACGTTTTTCTGACCAATTTTTGGCGAAGAACTGTCATTACTGTCAAACTTTGTTTGGAAAGTATGTCAGAAAAATACGTCTCAATCTGACACGTCAAACATTATTTTGCCAATGTACATAATTGACAGTGTTACTCTGCTATTAGGATTATGCATATAAAAACTTCCTCTAGAATCATTGTACCTATCTATTAAAGAAAACCGCATCAAAATCTTTTGCCAAAGCCCATACCTGTCCACTGCTGGAAAGTATATGACTTTTAAGAATTTCATCATCCATATTAATTCCCACGATAGAAGCTTTCGGTAAAAAATTTATTAATAGATGGAGCTAGCCTTCCACTACGATTTTCAAGGTGTAAATATAGCACCAATAATGAAAAAATATAATAGTCCACCCTTATAGGCTAAACGGTGTAGTTATTGGCACTTTATGTTCAACGGAAAATAGTTCTTATTTCATTCGCTCAGAGTTCATACGGCCAATAACTGTGGCAATCACTTTAGGTGGCATGGTTTCAGTACCACGTTGGGCTCCACAATGCGAGATGTTAATAAAAACTAGGAGTACTAACTAGACCTAAACTATTACTTTAGACCTATCTATACCTATGTTTTCTAATATTATTGATACTGTAGGTAGGTACATGTTATATTGCGAGGTACAGCGTCTGTAGTCCAGTTGGTCGGATACTTGACTCGTAACCGGGAGGTCGCGGGTCCGAGTCCGGCTACTGGACGTGTACCAATGGGACTCTTTTTCAGAGCCTATGTACGCAACGCAACGCTCGTACGGTGAAGGACAACATCGTGATGAAACCCGCACAGCACAAGGTGTGTGAACCCTCTAACGGCGATGGGCTCACCCCCTGTCACGTTGGGTTAAATACGCTTGGTGAACTGTGGGCATTTGCTTATTAAACAAGTGCCGCTGCCTACCCCGCTTTGAGATTAAAAGGCGTGAAGTGTATTTATTTTTATACGTCATGTGCCTCTCTTCCTCTCCATTTTCTTCTCTGACCTTTAATCCCTCTTTGCTTTTAGAATGTAAAAGGAAGAGCTGGACGGTAACCGGATAATTTAGTAAATATAGTCGGCCTAATCATTGGCTTGGCTTATTAAATAAGCAGAGGTAATTCTGCCTTTTTTTATCGTGGGGAAATCCGTTATGGATACCCCACCGCTGGCGGGGACAACGGCGGGGTTATGTGGGACTCGCACCCACTAAAACCCCACGCTTACCACTCGCGCGTTACTGCCGGGGAACGACCTTGCCTTGCTTTAGATTTAGGATTAAAAGGCGGTTTTTGGGGTTCCGTTGCCAAATGGCAAAATCGGAACCTTTGTAGATTCGTCATGTCTGTCTGTCTGTCCGTCCGTATGTCACAGTCAGTTTATTTTAATCTACTAAATTTGACAGAGCTTCCTAATATGCAGATGGATCCAACTCTATGTGTAATCCAAAAATCAATGCATTTATGTATGTGACATGACATTAAAAAAATATATTATACCTACATAATATATTATTGAACAAAACATATTTCTTATAGCGGAGATTTAAATTATTCAAATTAAATCAGTGAATTAATTAACTACCTATATAACGAAAAGTACAAATTCGTGTCAAGTTCGTTTCGTTTTTTGTTCATTATTATTATTACTACCCTATTTAGTTTAGTTTAATTTAATAGGTATATCACTATTAAAATATTTTGAGGTAAATAAACTTATGCGTTTACATTCCACAATTTGCTTATAGTCCCGAGCTCCCTTGACTAGTATTAAGAAGACAAACAATACATAATATTTACAAGAAAAATGCCATGTATACCACATATATACCATTCAAGATCACATTTGGCACAAATATACTTAATAGAATGAACGATTCTACGAGCACAAAAAAAATTACGGCACATTTTTGAGAGACACTCATTATGCCTTGCAAATAAACACGCATACAAACTGTCCACTTAAACTTGCCCGCAACTGTACATACACTGCGTGTGCCTACAGACGTCCTTACTTTACACATTTTTTACTACATTCCTCACGTGCGTTGACCTCGCACTAGGATTTATTGGCTATTTATTCATTAATAATAACACGGTGGGGCAAAAAGTGGTCCACATTAGTGACGTTTACCCGACGATTGAGTGTCCACCTCGGGCTTGATAAACGGCCAGCTCAAATTACAAGCTTCCATAGACTGTGTTATTTTTTTTTTTTCATTTCGTAGAATCATTTTCATCATTACTAGGGCGATGGGGGTTGGGAAGTGTCAGCTGCACTGGTTCCCGTTAGCTTGCGAATCGTGGAATTAAAATTTTTGTGATTGATTAGTTGCTTCGTACTAAAATGATACCTGTGATGTTATTATATTTGAATGGGACCTTGGTAGGAAGCTTTTGATTACACAGAAACTGATGTTAACAGTATGATTGAAATTTGTTGTAAGTAATTTATGACTGGCTGCATCCTGAAGTCAATGAACGTGGTGGATTCGACATTGCGTTGGGTTTCTTTTTCAGGTCCATATTATCTACCTAATGTTAGTACCGTGACGAAATCAAAAGGTGTGGGAACCTACCATCTGTCACATCTTACTAATATTATAAATGGGAACGTGAGTTTGTTTGTTCCGCTTTCACGCCGTAACTACTGAATCGATTGCTTTGAAATTTTGCAGACGTATAGTTAGAATTCCGGTTTAAATAATAGGGTACTTTTTATCCCGGAAAAAATTTATATTCCCGAGGGAAAACAAAAATATTCCTTTATACCGCAATATACCCGAAGTCCACACGGGCGAAGCCGCGGGCGAAAAGCTAGTTCAAAATAAAACTAAAATATTTTGTTAGATTATTTGTTACCAAAGACAACTAGACTTGCAAACCTAAACCGACATTTTAAAATAAAACAATACAAGGATATGAAATACATGCAGAAGTGAAAGAGTAAGACAAAATCTTCTGTCCTTTACCAGGGTACATCTCAATCCAAACAGTCAAATTAGAAGTAAAAGTGACAGTTTGGATCCAGAAATACATCACTTTCCATTCATTTAGGTGGAAAGAGACATACTGAAGGTGGTATGCTGCTTTCAAGTCTGGTTGTGTATGGACTATGGTCTGAGGTTAGATCGAAGTATCGTTTCTAACAGCTTTGGTAATCTAATGAAACCGCTTTGTCAATTATTTTTAATTATTGTGGTTTTGTACATTTTAAAGATTAAAGTATAATCTAAAGCAATTAATCTCACTCGCGTAATAAAAGTGAGAATTTTCTGTTTCGGTTATAAATACCACATACCACGTTGTAAATACTTGAACTAAACTCGGTAAATAAATAAGAGGAGGCACGGTCGGTGACTTGTTGACGTTCCACGTTAAGTAAATAACGATCGACTAGCGATGGCTTTCCTACCTATGTGACTATATATTTTTACTTA
>SJJU01001276.1:0-45920 GCA_012932125.1 Conopomorpha cramerella | reverse complement strand
CTTCGAGTAGTTTATACATATTATGAAACCTCATTTTGTAACCTTTAATTTGATATATAATATATTATGCTTCATACGAACATGCGTGTTTTATTTGGGTAATTACGTGTGACAATACTTATGAACCGACTACGTATAATCTTCTGAATTGGTCTCCTACCTAATTCCCCATGCCTGTATCAATGACTTATCACCACATTTATGAATTAATTAATTTTTTGTAAAATATATTCTTGATTGCAATCTTCTAAAATGTACTTGATCCCTAGACACTTTTGGTGTGTGTAGTTTGGGATCAGGTGACCGTCGTTAAACTGTCCCGGTGATAATAAGCAAACTATACTATTTTAAAGAAACATAAAACCGATTTCAGCCTTTGTTAATTGTCCGACCATAGGATTTTTTAAAGTTCCCCTTCGATTCATCGGGTTTGCCGTAATCAAACCCTAATTTCCTTATTATGGGATTTCCTTATATTACCATCATGAATGAATGAATGTAATAAAGAGTATTATTGCACACTGTACATTACGTGTAAAACTAACAATGGTAAGATTGCAAATGGCGATTCCAGGTAACCTACTAATATTATAAAGCTGAAGAGTTTGTTTTTTTTTTGTATGTTTGTTTGAACGCGCTAATCTCAGGAACTACTAGTTCAAATTGAATAATTCTTTTTGTATTGAATAAACCATTTATAGAGGAAGGCTTTAGGCTATAATTATTACATCACGCTGCAACAATTAGGGGCGAAGAAATAATAGAAAATGTGAAAAAAATCGGGGAAAATTATTCATCCTTGAGGGTTTCTGTTGCGTGCGCTGCGAAAACGGTTCAAGATAACAAAAATATATGTATGAAAGAATTATTCCTCTTGAAATGATCTAAAAAAATGTCCACGATAGTATGTGTCTATCTGTTACGATTAACTCACTAGAACCGTTTTTATGGTAATAACATTTTGGTCGAAATTAATGCACAATTTGTTATCTAAATATATAAAAGGAAAAGCTGACTGACTGACTGACTGACTAGGGGTGCACTAAGAAAGGGATTCCCGAAATTCTCACGGGAACAGGAATTAACGGGATAAAACGTTTGTATGAAAAATCTAAACCGTTCAAGGTAGTCGCTTGAAATTTGAGATGCAGGTACCTTAGTATTCTAAAAGCTTAGTTGCAACAGGCTATTGGAAAATTCCCATGGGGACGGTATAAAACTTTTGTATGAAAAATTTGAACGAAAAGGACGTAGGTTAGATACCGTAGGGGTGCATTATGATAGGTATTCCCGAAATTGCCTCGGGAACGAGAATACCTATCATAGTGAAAATCCTTTTGAATGAAAAATCTAAACCGCTCAAATTTTACGCCTGATATTTGGAATGCAGATACCTTAGTAAACGTGTAGCTTAGTTTCAACACGATATTGGAAAATTCCCACGGGCACGGTAATTTGCGGGAGAAAACTTAAGTATGAAAAAAAAATAAACCGCGTAAGATAAATTATGGAAATTAACCATGCAGGTACGGAAAACTTTCTTGCAACGCAAAATTTCCACGGGAATGAGAGTTAGCGAAATAAATAATAATTTTAGTAAATATAAAGTTAAGTTATGGCTGTATTTTGACAAATTCCTACAGGACCGAGAGTTGGTGGGAAAAAAATAATGAAAAAATCTTAACCTGATGCTTGAAATTTGACGTGCATACACCTTAGTGAATGCAAAGTTCAGTCATGTCTAGATTTTCCGAAATTCCAACGGTAACGGGATTAGCGGGCATGCATTGTTATAGACAAAAAAATACCGCGAGCGAGAGAATATAATATATCTTAGCAAATGTACAGCTTCATGGGAATATAAAAAATCTTTTTCATGAAAAAATACTGTACAGATTCAAAGTGATTGTTATGTAGTTGTTAATTCTATTTTTAGAGAAAAAATACGGAAATACGTGAATTCTATTTAAAATTGCGCTGTATTTATGCGTAGTTTGTTTACGAATACCTGCTTATGTCCTAAACGTGGAGGAACAGGGACGTACATTGTCTATATTCATATTCATCCATCACTGACACATTATCACCCAGGCATTTTTTCACAGGGGTTATTGTATGATGTATACGTGAGATAAAAAAGAAAGTCGAAGGAACAAACACTTGCGCTAGCGACAGTTGTTTTGGCACAGCCGTACTTCTCTCATGGTCAGTTATATGTGGCGTGCTCCCGCGTAAGTTCGCCATCCGATCTGGTCATTCTTGCAACCCCCTCCAAAACGACCAGAAACGTTGTCTATAAAGAAATGTTATAAATGTGTTTCCTAAATACATTTAATCTTTTGTGTAGCTCTTATTCCGATTGCACCAGCAACCGAGCCATCCATTCTACTCTTTTTAGTTATCCGTATCCAAAGGGCAAAAATGGGACCCTATTACTGAGACTTCGCTGTCTGTCTGTCCGTCTGTAACAAGGCTTTATCTCATCAACACTGATAGGTAGGCAGTTGGAATAGGTGATGTTTTTCTGTATCGCTACAACAACAAATACTCAAAATAAAATTATGATAGATAAGGGGGCTCCCATACAAAAATTGTGATTTTATGCACGTTTTAACAGATGAGGCTGTATATGAACCATGAAAGTAAGACATTTTCAGACACTTCATAAATGTTTGTTAATATTCACAGAATACGTATATCTTTTGTCGTTATAACAACAAATACTGAGAAGAATACAATAAAAAAAGTGTTCTTGTATGAATTTTGTCCCTGGAACCCTTCGTGCGCGAGTCCGGCTCGCACTTGGCTCGCAGTTTTTTGATTTCATGTGACTCGAACCCGCGACCTCACGATTGCAAGTCAAGTATCCGACCAACTGGACCACAGAAGGTCGTCAAAATAAATTAAAATTAAAAATGTATAATTTAAAAAATTAGGCATTTTTTAAACTTTTCTACAACATAGGCAAAGATCTCTCTTTATAAAAGGCTCGCTACGCGGACGAAGTCGCGGGCAAAAGCTAGTAATATTATAAATGGGTTAAATACGCTTTGTGAACCGTGGACATTTACTTTAGCAAATGCCTCTGCCTACCCCGCTTTGGGATTAAAAGGTGTGAATTGAAGTGTTTAATATTATAAACGCAAAAGTAACTCTGCCTGTCTGTCTCGCTTTCACGCTAATACTACTGGACCGATATAAATGACTTGGTACACAGATAGTTTAAAACCTGGACGTTGGCTACTTTTTATCCCTATCCTGTGCGCTGCGTCACTAAATAGAGGATGTTATATTTTGAATGAAATACTGAAAAGGCGTACACTAGTAGGAAATACAACAACATACATAAAATCAAAGCGTAAGATTACATATTGTTACCGCGAAATTAAATAACGGAAAGACACTTATTTATGTTCCATATATTAACATTGATGAATAATAATCTGTTGTCGGAGCCCCAATCCATAAGTTTATACCCATCCGACGAAAGGCATAGGTTTGTAGACATAAAAGAGTTTCGCTTTTTTCTATCAACACAATAAGGGTAGAACAAAAAATGTTTGACTCTCCGACTCCGACTTCATCAATATTTTTATCCATGGATACACTATCATAATATTACTAGTGGACGCCCCGCGATTTCATTCGCGTTGTTTCACTATTCTTTTTCTTGTATATAGTTTTTCTATTTCTGTACAATTGCCCCACAGAACTATCCCATACAGTTACCAGCTTAGGCGTAATAGGCTGTTTTCGCTGTATCTAAATCAGTAGTTTTCTTTAGATGGTAAAGCGCGTAATTACACTAAATCTAAACAATTTAAGGAGAATATGGTTGACATGCTCCTTCCAGTTCAGGTTAGCATCAATTTTGATACCTAGAAGATTGTACGACTCTATACATTGACTAATTTAATTTTTTTTCTTAAATGAAAATGATTATTTAAGGGTTTCCTCTGATATGGTTGAAACTGTAATATTTTTGTTTTATCAAAATTGATTTCTAGATTGTGGCCGTGTAACCAAGTCGTGGTTGTTGTAATATAAGACACCTTAACAGCATTTTCAAATACCTACTGACATGACGAATTTATAAGGGTGTAAAATCAGTTTATGTGTACTATACAGTATAAATAAACTGTTCGCCGATTCAACGCCCACTACTATTTTACAGTAATCGTGGTAGAAAATAACAAAATACAGTCGTTTTATTTTCCTAACCCATCGTTGAAAAAAATTATAACCTAGCAGGTATGTTAGGAGCTAGTTCTTGGTATGGATTCCATACTTCGGCCACATAACTAATTCCTGGAAGACTTAATATTACTGTATTTATATCACGGTTGAAACGACATTCATATAATTTCACATTAGCCTGCTGAACGCTAAATTCAACATAGTTTATATTCAACCCTCTGTAGGTGTTACTGCCACAGACTCCACGTTTCAGTCATGTTTTGTACACTATGAAAAAAATACACTTCACGCCTTTTAATCCCAAAGCAGGGTAGGCAGAGGCACTTGCTAAAGCAAATGCCCACGGTTCACCAAGCGTATTTAACCCAACATGACAGGGGGTGAGCCCATCGCCGTTATAGGGTTCACACACCTTGTTTTGTGTTTTTCCTAATGTACAGGCAAAAAAGTTCAATTTAAAAAAAAATGTGTGCGTGTATAGTGTACACACGTAAGAAGTGAAACTTCTTTATGGCCTTATTTTTCGTAAAATTATCTACATGCAACTTTCCAGAAATTGGTTAAATAAAGTTAAATTAGATAAAGTTTAAACAAAAGGATTTTATTATCATAAACATGAATACAAATAATACAATCATTTCACTTTAACTTTTATACATTGACCGATAGTTACAATCAGAAACTGAGGTTAACCTTAAATATCTTAAATTTAAAAAAAGATGGCGCGTAACGGAAAAAATGTGACGCGTAACCGAAAAATGTGACGGATTTTTTTTTCCAACGCCGATAAAGAAGTTTCACTTCAAAAACGCGCATAAACAAAATCTTAAATCTGTCTTTAGTGTAATTTTTGCTTTTAAAATGACACCTTTTAAAAGTAAGAGTATTCCTCGCCTGTCTGTTATCTCAGAGGAACACGGGACAGGACATAATATATCAAGAGCTGTTAGGCGCAAGGTCCAGTCCATAGTAATCCTTTCAAACAAAGCCTCCTGAAGTTATCTGTGCGCGTGATGAGCTTTACTGCACTACCCAAATAGACGATTTAGAAGAGACGTGCGCTTCCTAAACAAGAAACCTGCCCGATAAATATTACGAAGCTACTTCAACGTTAAAATCAATTTTAAATCTTGGCTTCGATTTGACTTGGTTAGTTATTAACTAAAACCAACATTAAAAACCAATTGATTTTGCCAAATAAATGATTAGCTATTATTAATTGAAACTGTCAAAGTGAAATCTTTCTGTAAAACCTGGCGTTCATTTAAGTATATCTCAATACTTTTTCCGACGATTACTTTCAAATGTTCGTGTCGTGCTCTTTCATTAGATACGTCACTTGAATAAAATTGTCTAAACTCGACTTTCGCCTCAACTTTCAACCCACATAACTTTTGAACAAATTGTTCAATTTTCATTCAATAAACAGGTTTGAAATATGCCTGTCGTGCCCTTTCATTTGATACTTGGACTTACATATTTACTTAAGTTATTTTGTTCATCCCCGCTCTCAACCACTATAACTTTTGATTGGGTGAACCGATATCCAATAAAACATAGAACACGCTCGATGAAACCAGCTTTCAAACAAAAAACATAACTCTAAGTATATGGCATTATAGTGGGGAATTTTCAAACTCCAAAAATTTCTTATCAAGATGTCTCTGGATGGTGACCAGGGGGACTTCTATTAGTTATATTTTATTACGTAAAAAATATTTAGGCCATAGAAAAGGAGTTTAGAGCCTTAACATCTATTGTAGGGAAATGGGCATTGTCCATTTTTTCATAAATGCTGTATTTACAAAACCATTTCGAGGTCTAGGGGCAGCTATCAATTTTATCCATTCAGATAATTAAAAAATGAATGATGAATAATATTTCAAGAAAAATATGTATGACCTTTATTTGACCTTACTAATTGGTATCTAAAGTTTATGATCTAAGTCATCTATCTGCAAAAAACACTAAAACTAATGACAGCGGTAGGTACTTACTACTACTCCATCTCAATAACAATAACATAACCTAGTTTAATATTAATATATTTCTGATCTGAATGCTGAGCCCATCGCGCTGTATTTTTGGTTACTTGTTAATTTCCAGTTGTTTTGTCGGAATTTTTTTCTTTGATTATGGAAGGTTGCAAAAAGTGTTTTGTTCCTACATGAGCAAATGATACAAAAAATAGTACGAAAACAATCGTTCGAATTAGGGAAGATTTAAGGGAAACGTGGTGTCGTCAAGCCAATGTACCTTGCTATAAACTGTACACCCAATATTGTTGCAATATAAACTGATATACAGGGAAACTAAATTGCGAATAATGAACACAAAACAAACCTTGAGTGACCGACTGACTGACCGCGAAGAAAAAAAATGTCAAATTTGTCAATAAATTTTCAAAAAACATTTTTCAATAAATTAATGCCAAGTTCCAGCTCAGGTTCAGCCTCGCAAATATGGAAATGGGGTGAATAGGAAATCGAAATAATAAAAATCATAAATTTAAAACTAAGTAGTCTCAGACCAAATAATACAAAACAGTATCTTAAAATACGCTAAATTATCTGGAAAAAATCGAGGGTAAAAAAAAAATGGACAATACCCATTGGTTCATTATGTTTCTTGCTGAAATGACACCAAATAATAATAAATACCAATCAAATTAATTAAAATTGGCCTTACATTAAATACCAATTGCCTACGACCACTTTTTGATCATCATCATCATCATCAGCAGCAGCCCGTATTTGCTGGACATAGGCCTCTCCAATTGCACGCCACTGTGACCTGTTTTCGTCTTCTCGCATCCAGCTTCTGCCAGCCATCTTGCGTATATCATCAGTCCACCTTGCCTGAGGGCGTCCTACAGTCCGTTTGCCGAGACGTGGTCTCCACTCGAGAACTCGTTGTCCCCAACGGTCATCGGTTCTATGGCTAATATGGCCGGCCCACTGTCACTTCAGCTTGCTAAAACTATGAGCTATGTCGATGACTTTGGTTCTCTGTCGGATCACTTCATTTTTGATTCGATCCTTCAGAGAAACGCCGAGCATAGCCCTTTCCATAGAACGCTATGCGACTTTGAGCTTGTGGGCCAGCTGTGGCGTCAGTGTCCACGTCTCAGCTCCGTATGTCATTACAGGTAGGACACACTGATTGAAGACTTTTGTCTTCAGGCACTGTGGGATCGCTGATGTAAGACTCGACGTAACTTCCCAAATTCTGCCCAACCCAGCTAAATTCTTCCGTTTACCTCGTCCTCGAAGTTGTTTCTACCCAACTGCAATGTCTGCCCAAGGTATACGTATTTTTTAACAACGTCGAGAACGGTGCCTTGTACTGAAATCGGTTCCGGTAGAACATGTTCATTGAACATGACCTTGGTTTTATCCAAGTTCATCCGTAGGCCGATCCGTAGAGAAGAATCAGCTAGGTCATTCAACATCAGTTGCAGCGTTTCTGCCACGATGACGATGTCGTCTGCAAATCGCAAGTGAGAGATGTGTTCGCCATTGATGTTGATGCCACGTCCTTTACAATGCAGCGTCTTGAACATATCCTCCATTGCATTTGTGAACAATTTCGGGGAAATAACATCCCCTTGTCTCACTCCTCGATGCAATGTTATGGGACGTGTCTGCTGATTTTGTACTTGGACGGACATGGTGGCAGCCTCGTAGAGGCATCTTATCACTTGGATGTATCGCCAGTCAACCTGGCAACGCTGCAGAGACTCCAGAACGGACCAGATCTCAACCGAGTCAAAGGCCTTCTCATAGTCCACGAATGCTAGACACAGGGGCAGATTATATTCTTCAGTTTTCTCTATGATCTGCCGCACTGTGTGGGTGTGGTCTATGGTGCCATAACCACTCCAAAATCCAGCCTGCTCCTTAGGTTGAAATTCATCGAGTCTTCGCGCAAGACGGTTTGTGATCACTCTTGAAATCAGCTTGCAGACGTGGCTTAGAAGAGAAATGGGTCGATAGTTCTTAGAACAGGACGACCACACTTCTACTCCACGCCTCCGGAATTCTCCCTTCAAACCACTTCGACCACTTTTGCATTGATAAAATAATATTTCAATATTTATGAACTGTCCTTGACTTGTCCTTTGTGAACCTTCAATACTGACTGCTTGACGTCAGTAATTTCCGTGACATTACTCCCCTTGAACAGCTAGCGCCGTCTTTTATAGCTAAGACAAACAATGGCCCTGAAAATTCCCCATAACGAGTAGTGTTTTTTGTAGTACTATGTCTAGTTTTAAAACAGCTAATGCACGAAATCCCTAAAGTTAGTATACACAATGGACTATACCTATCTACTTACTGGCTGTCCCGTCAAACTTTTGTTTTGCCATAGGAAGCCTTTGTACCTCGTTTATTGGATGAAATACACCTTTTAAACCTTCCCCGGACTTAATTAATAATTCAACACCAAAATAAGCCAAATCGATCTAGCCGTACTCGAGTTTTAGCCGTTAGTAACGAATAGCAATTCATTTTTATATATTCTTATATAAAAGCTGAAAGCTTTATCTAAACCTGAAACACCTGTTGAAATACTTAATTTCTAAATACTTAACAATCATTTCTAGGGAAAAAAACTTTGATGCAAAAAAAAGTTGTTCTGTGGGTTGCGTCGCTGTTAATTTTAAAAAGCATCAACTGCCATTTACTAGTCCTGGTAGCCGCGATAACTAGCGAACTTTGAATTAGCAAAATTACTTACCATCATTTTCTTCTGAACGTAGAACCGTGGTCATGTAGAGTTTGGGGCTGTTCAGCGTAAATGAGAGGAACCACAGTAATGCGATCATCTTGTATGTTAGCCGTTTGGATTGCCAACGTTGGAACTGCATCGGGCGGCAAATGGCGAAGTACCGCTCCACCGAGATGGCCACTAGTGTCCACGCGTCCACAGATAGGGCCACCGCTATGGTAAAGGAAAAAACGTTTTCATCAACAAATAGTATCTAGATCTTAAAAGCTACGCAACGGATTTTGACGCGGTTTCTTTTAATAGATATAGTGATTCCAGAGGAATGTTTATATGTATATTACATGCATGAGAGCGTCTGTGGTCCAGTTGGTCGGACACTTGACTTGTATTCGGGAGGTCCCGGGTTCGAGTCCGGCTACTGGATGTGTACCAATGGGACTCTTTTTCAGAGCTTATGTACGCAACGCAACGCTCCTACGGTGAAAGACAACATCGTGATGAAACCCGCACACCACAAGGTGTGTGAAACCTATAACGGCGATGGGCTCACCCGCTGTCACGTTGGGTTAAATACGCTTGGTGAACCGTGGGTACTTGCTTTAGCAAAGTGCCTCTGCCTACCCCTCTGGCGTGAAGTGTGGTTTTTTTTTACATGCATAATACACACATCAAAAGTGTCTAGGGATTATGTACGTTTTTTTTATGGTTAAATTTTACAAAAACTGAATTAATTCATAATTAATTCAAAATGTGGTGATAAGACCACACTTCTACTCCACGCCTCTACGTCATTGATGCAGGCATGGGGAATTAGGTAGGAGACCAATCCAGGGTACAGTTGCCTTTGTACCCTGTGTATTCACCCAATACACAGGGTACAAACGCAACTTATTATGGGAAAACAAATGTTTGCCG
Organism: Conopomorpha cramerella; assembly: GCA_012932125.1. NCBI lineage: Eukaryota > Metazoa > Arthropoda > Insecta > Lepidoptera > Gracillariidae > Conopomorpha > Conopomorpha cramerella. The sequence continues at coordinate 36,077 of SJJU01001276.1, read as the reverse complement.
AGACAGCTATACTGTGTTTTATAATTCGACGAACGATCTGACACTTCGAGTGTGCCCATTTTTTGTAATAAGAAAAATAGTGATATGTAAAAAAAATCGCAAACATTCGTTCAATTCCGTTCATTGAATGGATTTTTTTGTGAAAATTAAATATTTTTTAATAACTTTCATAAATACCTTATAATGCCAATATGATTGCAGAGGGTATATACTTGTTTACTAACGTCCACGACGTAGTGAGAAATCTCTAGGCAGGTAAATTCTGGCTAGCCAACCATGAACTCAACTCGAAATCCATTTTCCTTACCTAAGCTGTCTACGGTAATCGACTTATTATATTCTATAATAATACTTAGAAGCGTGTAATTGCGTCTTCATAAAAGTAACACTCTTTATACTAAAGAGCAAAGTGTCTATGTCTAATCAAATATCTCGAAAATTTGTTTATAATCTGGTAATGAAGAATGAAACAATCAAATGAACTCAGGCCTGACTACCGGTACCGTTATTGGGCCAAAATAATCGAGTCCCACGTGAGTAAAAGGTCTTTTATGATGAGATAACCGTTCAAGGGGCAGATCTCCAACTGGTGGGGTCAGTGGTTTGGCCTTCCTTATGGTGCATATTTGGCAATTATTGGCGACGTACTTCACGGCTGGTTGCAGGCCGAGAATGAAATATTGACTACTGTTTCGCTGTTGGCATGGGCAGCGTTGCGATGGTAGTTGTCGATTAACAGACGAACGATTCGAACGAGACATTCTTTACAAACGCTACCTACTCTTATATTACTTTCTTATTCATTCATTTCATGAATTTTATCCGTTCATTTATTCGATTATGAAAGTCAATCCCTATAGATAAAAAACTAGCAACATTATTTTGCAAAGTGACATTTCCATGTGTCAAATCGTTTATCGAATTATCAAACGAACTATAGAGATTCATTGTGAACCACTCGGGCGATATTAGCGACGTCTCACAACAATAAAAGAAACTATTTTAAGCTGTCTCTAGTTCCCCTTTGGTTCAAGGTGGGCGGAGTCCACAATAGGGAAGAAACCTTTGAGAATAGATATTTCCTTTTATCACTATTCATATCTTGGTGCAGTGTTCGATGTACAAAATGGATTTAAAGAGATTTCCTTAACAAAATTTACTACTAGAGATGGGTTTCTATCAGAGTATTTATCCGCTGGAGGATAAATATCCATAAATACTCGTTTTTACTCGAGTATTTATCCAACCAAAGGGAGAGTAAATATTTTACTTCAGTTCTTTTACTTTTTATACCTATTAGTTCTCATGGCAACGTGAAAAGCGTATATAAGATAGGAGATGTAAGGTGTTAGGCCAGTAAATATAGCTTCTGCGACTGTCAGAAAGCCGAACTGATCCTTTAATTAGTCTGTTTGTTCCTTTATCAGAAATGCTTAATTATATTTTATGTTTATTAGTAGTGTTGCAACGAATAGTGATTTGGCCGAAAACCGCTAACCAGATATCCCGCGTCGCCGGTAACGGATTGCAGGATATTCGGCCATCGGATATCCGGCCGCGTAGGTATAATTCTGATTTGCATGCAAGTCGCCGCGGTGATATCTGGTATGGTAACGGGAGTCGGTAGGTAGGCATGATTTGTAAGCACAGATATGTTAGAGCACAAGCGGCGGGGCGGTGCACGGCGTGAAAAGGACAGCGGGGACGGGTTACAACCACGATTGGCGTTGACTTGAGATTTCGAGATATCACTCTTTCGCAAAACGTTGCTTCTTATTTACGGTACTTTTTTGATGTGTGTCTTTAAATTTTGAACTCTAGCTTCTCTTCATAGCTTACTATCTGGCCGGCCGGGTATCCGGTAATCGACCGCCATCCGGACGGATGAATGAATGAATGAATGAATGAACACTTTATTGCACACTAAGATATTACATATATATACACTGATAAGACAATGGTAAGGTTACAAAATGCGACCTTATCGCTGAAAGCGATTTCTTCCAGGCTACCTGTTTTGCTGACATGAAAGGTTAACAGAAATTTAATGGCAGGTTCATACGTCAGGTAATCAAAAACCAAATAACATAATAAAATTAATCATAAAAAAATAACTAAAATAGAATACCTATATAGAAATATATACAATATACCTAATCATATACTATACATATATATCTAGAACTATAATAATAATAAATATGATACTATACACGCACTAATCATATCATTAAAAAGAATTGGAGTTTAAGTAATATTCTTTTACTTTTCTTTTAAACGTTTCAACAGAGTCTACACTTCTAATTGAAATGGGAAGGGAATTCCAAAGACAGATGGCGGAAACAGTAAAAGTTATTATAATATTTTTGGGAGTGTTGGGGACATTTGATAGTGAGGGAATGCGATAAACGCATAGATCGAGTACTCGAGGACGAACTGATGAACTCAAATATTCTGTGGTTTAAGACTGTTGGTAATCCAATAAAATAAAATAAAATAAAATCGTTTCTTTAAGTAGGCTGGAGCGGAGGGGTTGAACAGAACTGTACAGAGAAGAGAAAGAATGTGTGCATTCCGGCGAAGACGGATGGGGAGCCACTTGAGCTTGGCGCGATATTCTGACACATGATCGTATTTACGAAGGCCATAGATGAAACGGATGCAGTAGTTTTGTAGGCGCTCAAGTTTGTTTAGTTGGTCCTCCGTGAGGTCAACGTAACAAGAATCAGCATAATCTAATAGCGGCAAGAGAAGTGTTTGAGCCAAAGCAATTTTGGTGGTGGTCGGGAGAAAATTACGGAGTCTTCTCAAAGAACCTGACGCAGCAAACAGTTTCCTACTAACCTCACCCACTTGTGGTACCCATGACATAGTTTTATCGAATATTACGCCCAGGTTTTTCACTGTGTCACTGAATGGTATAGCAACACCATCAAATACTACAACGGGAATATGGCCCCAATCTATCTTCATAAGTTGTCTTTGACTACCTATGATGTACCTAGTTTTGGATGGGTTAACATTTAATCCATGTTCATCACTCCAGTTGGCAATTTCGTTATGATCACCATTCAGCGAAGCAATGGCATCCGGTAAGTCGCTCACCGTAGACTGTACATATATTTGCAAATCGTCTGCATAGAGATGGTAGGAAGAAGCTATGTTGGATGAGATCGAATCGATGAAGATGGCAAACAGGAGTGGGGACAAAACCCCGCCCTGAGGGACACCGGCAGACGTATCACACCAAGTGGAAAAAGAATCTTCAATTTTGATTTGTTGTCTGCGATTAACAAGGTAACTCTTGAACCAGACTGGGGGGATGTTAAGAGAGGTAAGCAATGCTAGCAGTACATCGAAATCCACAGTATTGAAAGCACTACTGAAATCTAGCAGTGACAGCGCCGTGACCAGGCCTCACCTTGACGGATATCATCAGAAATATTTACAAGAGCAGTAACGGTGCTGTGGCCAGGGCGAAAACCGGATTGGAATGGATTTAGTAGACTATTTTTGTTCAGGAATGTATATAGTTGGCGATGGACAAGTCGCTCAAGAACTTTAGAGAGGAAGGGAAGAATAGAAATTGGCCTATACTCGGTGAAAGTAGTAGGATTAGCTTTTTTAGGCAAAGGGATAATTTGAGCGTCCTTCCAAGTTGACGGAAAAAATCCTGTGGTTATGGAATTATTGAGAATATTGGTAACTACAGGGAGAATGATATCCAGTATGGGCATTAGCATGGCACGACTAATGCCGTCACTGTCAACAGCGTTTGAGGTTATGTGGTGTACACACCTCTTAACTTCGTCTTTTGTAAAATCAATAAATGTAAAAGGTGAGTAGCCAGATATCCAGACGGATATCCGGTTATCAATGGACATCCGACAGGCTTGTAAAAATAGGCCGGATAAGCCGTATACCGGATAGGTTCGAATATCCGGTTATAGATCAACGTCTGGCTGGATTGTGAAATATCGTTCGGGTCAGCCGCATACGACCGGATATCCGGTTATCAGCCGTCACCAGGCCGGATATCCAGTCATCGGTCGACATCGGGCCGTATTGTGAAAATCGGCCGGATTAGTCGGAAACCGAATAGGGTCGGATATCCGGTTATAGATCGACGTGTGGGCGGATTGTGAAAAATCAGCCAGGTAAGCCAGAAACCGGATAGGGCCGGATATCCGGTTATAGTCAGACATCCAGCCCGATTGTGAATAATCGTTCGGGTAAGCCAGATAGGGTCGGATATCCGTCGCAACTCAAAATTGTTTATGTTTATGCCTCACTCATATACTCATTTAATTATATACGACTTATTTCGTAAAGTGTGTCTAGCACTTACTAGGTACCTATTGGTCCAGTACATTCCTACTTATCTAATTACCTACTGTTTTAGTGATACATTTTTCTATACAGGGAGTCACAAGTCCTGCAGTGGGAATGGAAGGGGCCTATAGAGAAAGCCTTTATTAATGGAACAACATAGAGGAAATTAAGAATATCTTCATATAAAGGAATTAAAATACTTATCGAATATCATGACCACTTGCTGTTTTCGATATCATTACAAAATGCCGCCCATCCCTTAAGTAAACAATGAAGGAATTAACTTTTGAAATAATAACCTAAGAACGACGATTACCAGCGACATCCACTTATGAATATTGTATTATACGAGTAATTGATTCACATTCGATGAACTACATAGCAGCATCACACAAATATCACAATAAATTCACAATAAAACTTAATCATATCAACATGTTTTGGTTGTAGATGGGTGACATGTAACCGTCAATCAGACGTCATAAACTAAACATTGATTGATTGATTCACAGACAATCACAAGATTTCCATTGAAAAAAAATAAAGTTAAAAAAAACTAAAGTATGGGCATTCCACACTTTGTCGCGAATAGACTAGAGATTAATGAGTATCATGTAGGTAGAGACCAGTATGACGAACAGCATCAATATGACTTTTGACTTCGTGGAAGAATAATAATACTGAAATTTTCATTCTCTTATATGGACTTACTTGTTGAAAATGGATTTCTACAGTAATAGCGAATATTACGAGATGATGTTATGTTTCCCCACACAGCTGTTGGAAACCTTGACCAAGTACGTGAGATTTATTGTGAGCGATTTATTGATGGGAGACCAAAGGCGGAACAACGTTGCCTTCCAGCGACTGTTTCCGGAAAATGGTTATGCGGCTTCACCGGTTTATTTAGGACGACCAAGCAATCGGGACCCAAATATGGAAGAGGCAGTATTGGATCATTTCCGCATAAATCCATGAACGAGTACTACAATTCTTCAAAGCCGAGCTGCTAGAATTCTTGGTGTTCCTAATCATATGAGTAGGGATTCTATGCTCTAACGAACACGCCTATGCATTGCTGCTGAAGGTGGACCTTTAGAGCCTTTTTTGTAATAGCTTTTACTATTTTAAATTTATACTATTACCATTTTCTTAATAATCATTTTTAAGATTTGCATTTTAAACGCTTGTGTTTTGTAATTAAGCCATTGAAGCATATTTTGTAGCTCATGCCAAATCTTAGTAAATATTCAGTCTATTTTAACAAATTGAGATTTGATAGATCAACGACGATAGAACGCGATTCAATCACTTAATTTCATGAAAACCTACTTTCATGTGAATGATCCTTTGGACCAAAGATTATGGTAAATTTTGACAAATCAAAGATAAACAAATATGTAGGAAGTAAATAATAATTACAAAAAAATAAGAAATTTCAATGAAAAAAATAGTATTTAACGCTTTATTAGTTCGTGGTTTCAGCAGAAAATCATTGTTTGTGTTATGGGTTGTGTTCTGTTTTCTACTATAGTCTGGCCAGCGAGTCGTGGCACTAAAAAGTGGCGGGAAATTAAAAAAAAGGCTACCTGGTATCACTGAAAAACGCGTTGTTTGGTTCATGCAATTTTGACAGCTCATAACGTTCTTTGTCCCAAAAATGTGTAAAATTACGTCCCTTCATATGTAACTTATAATACTAATAACTCAGGGTTAAAGTGAAGTTAAAGTTCCGAGGCTGTGGTTTTAGTTCCTATGAATCCTTTTACACAGTGCCGGCTTGCGAGAATGGCTTTCGCTTCCCGTAAATCAGATAATAATATAATCCTGTCGGCCCTAGCCGTTTCGCCACTGTGTGACGTGAGCTTTAGAGCGTAGGGTACCTACCTTTGCGCCCCTAACCTTACCACCGGACCCTACCTTTAGATTAATTTACTACGTAGGTACCTAGTAGATAACTGAATGAAAATAAAAAACACGTGACAGTTTAACGTATTTTTTTATATTTTAATCTTTCCCACTTCTTCTCGATCACCTGTTATACTAAATTATGTAAGTAGACGTTACCTTTCACTGACTGTGAAATCACAAATAAACAGTTCCAGGACCAAGATGGTTTGCTTATAGTTTGTTTACATTTTCTGACAGAGAAACAATTTCACAAAAATATTGCATTTTCTCCTCGAAAACATTTTCATCCTCAAGTTACACGGCCGGGTATCACTCTAAAATATCATAAACTAACTTCCTGACCCCACATTAAAGAGTTTAGACATTTTACGTACTTGAATTTTACCAAAATAATCTTACAGGAAGGCTATTGTTTACATTTCAGTCGTGTTTGTCAGTAGTATGTCAGCCACTGTGAGTGACACATTGCTGGTGTTGCAAGTCAAATCTCAATAAATCATAAATGCCACGACTCGCTGGCCAAACTATATACCTACTACGATCTTGAAATCGAACCTTTATTTACAAAAAACACGGACCTTACACAATGTGTAAGGTCCGTGTCATGTCATGTAACGACCGATGAAGAGCGAACAAGTAAGTAAACTAAGAAAACTTCTCTAATATTAGGAAGGTTAGTAGGTTCCGTCTACGGACATACATTTAACAGTGTTGGGAGAAATTTCTATCGATAAAATGGTCGATAAACATGATTTTGTTAGTTTAGCTTTTTTCATACGCTGGAGGGTTCTAATCATATAATATTAGAACGCGCACAGACATTATAACTCAATATTGCTCACCGGGTATATAGGCGCGAATATAATCAAAGACAAGCTCGAGTCAGTCCACTCGTGACCACGACGCATGCAACTGCGTCGAAACGTCGAGTAAAATAACAAAGGTCGAGCTTGTCTTCTACCTTCGCACCTATATACCCGGTGAACAATATTGAGTTCTAATCATGTTCATGAAAGTCCATGTACACTATAATAAAGGGTGATTAATTCCCACTGCAGGATTTTGTAACTCCCTGTATAGCCGGTACATTTTCACACACGGTCAACTGACCCCAAACTAGGATACCCTGTACTATGAGTGCCAGAGTACCTACCTACATACATTTAACATATACCGCCTTTTTTCATTTATCGCGTTCCTGTATACCATGGATATGTCCCTATACCTTTTAGCTTCATCCCCATTCATACATATTTCTTCGCTTCGAGTACTTTTCATGCCATCTTTTGCCAATTTTAATATTATCAATTTTCATCATGAGTTTAATTAAAACAGAAGTATATATAGGTTTTGGATAAATACTCAGTGTAAACGAGTAAATACGGATAAATATCCATATTTATCTTTCTACTCAGTATTTATCCTTCGATTATTTATCCGGCTGCCCATCTCTAGGTGCGATGTAGCAATGAAAGCGTTCGAGGCGTGTAAAGCTAGCATACGCACCGCAGCTTTACTCGCGCACCCATCGCACAATGAACCGATTGCACTATTCACCGACGCATCCGATATCGCGGCCGGTGCCATTGTACAACAATATATTCATGAAAAATGGCAACCGTTTGGATATTCCTCGAAGAAATTCTCAGACGCCCAACAGAAATACTCAACATACGACCGAGAACTCCTGGCAATCTACATGGCAGTCAAACATTTCCGCAAGATGTTCGAGGGCCGTGAATTAATAATATTCACCGACCACAAGCCGCTCACATACGTTTTACATAAATCATGAACAAAACAATAACTTTTCATAAGCGAATTTACAACTGATATTCGTCACGTCAGCGGACAGAACAACGTTGTTGCCGACGCGCTAAGCCGCATAGAAACAGTCAGTTGCATACTTACACTTCACTACGCAACCATCGCCCAACCGCAAGAGAGAGACAGCGATATACATACTCGGCGGCAACAAAATACCTTGTCACTCAAAAAAGTTGTACTTCCCGATAGCAACAACGAGATCTATTGCGAGATATCAACGTCACGTGCACGCCCATACCTACCATCCGAATTGTGACGTACTGCATACCCAGGCCATACACAACATAACAGTACGTACAACACGCAAGATGGTAGCACAGAAGTACTTTCGGCCATCAATGAACGCAGATATAGGCAACTGGGCAAAGTCATGTATTAGCTGCTAGCGAAGCAAAATACATCGTCATACACCGAGCCAGTTATCATTGTTCCCACCAACTGATCGATTCCAAGTTTTACTATAGTACGTTTTTCTTTAAATGAGATAACTAGTATACAAACATCACAAGATTACAAATGAAGACAATCCGAGCTAATTTTACTAGTTTCATCCATGTGGACAGTTGTTAGCACTAGTTCAGTTATTCACGTATTAGTTTATGTACAAACTGGGTACCGTAAAGCGTTTTTTCATTAGTTTTTATCAAAAGTTTCATTGCAACAAATTTTCTTCGCATAAAATACCAGTACATTGTCAACCAACTTTTCAGTTCTAGTGATGCAAAAACTGATTGAATGAATAGTTACATCATTCATTCGGTCAGTATGGTCATTCCAAATTCCATTCGTCTTGTGTTTTGCATTACAATCCTGGTTACAGGAAAAGGAAATTGAGTATGATGCTTCTGAAATTTTATTAAAGCTGAACTTTAGTCAAACATTAAAAAAACGGAATACCAAAAAAAAGTTGTAGATTAAATGTCAATTCAGAAAAATGTCATTACATTACGCCTCCCTCCATACCACTGTGAACTTAACGCAACAGAATTGGTATGGGCACAATTAAAGTCGCATGTTAGGAGGAAGGAGGAATAATCTGCCCCTGTGTCTAGCATTCGTGGACTATGAGAAGGCCTTTGACTCTGTTGACATCTGGTTTGTTCTGGAGTATCTGCAGCGTTGCCAAGTTGACTGGCGATACATCCAAGTGATAAGATGTCTCTACGAGGCTGCCACCATGTACAAAATCAGCAGACAAGTCGCATACCATTGCATCAGTGAGACAAGGGGATGTTATTTCCCCGAAATTGTTCACAAATGCAATGGAGGATGTGTTCAAGACGCTGCATTGGAAAGGACGTGGCATCAACATCAATGGCGAACACATCTCTCACTTGCGATTTGCAGAGACATCGTCATCATGGCAGAAACGCTGCAGGACCTTCAACTGATGTTGAATGACCTAGCTGATTCTTCTCTACGGATCGACCTACGGATGAACTTGGATAAAACCATGGTCATGTTTAATGAACATGTTCTACCGGAATCGACTTCAGTACGAAACGGTGCCGCCGTTCTCGAAGTTGTTCAAAAATATGTATACCTTGGGCAGACATTGCAGTTGGGTAGAAACAACTTCGAGGACGAGGTAAACAGAAGAATTCAGCTGGGTTGGGGAGCATTTGGGAAGTTACGTCGAGTCTTACATCAGCGATCCCACAGTGCCTGAAGACAAAAGTCTTCAATCAGTGTGTCCTACCTGTAATGACATACGGAGCTGAGACGTGGACACTGACGGCACGGCTGGTCCACAAGCTCAAAGTCGCACAGCGTGCTATGGAAAGGGCTATGCTCGGCGTTTCTCTGAAGGATCGAATCAGAAATGAAGTGATCTGACAGAGAACCAAAGTCATCGACATAGCTCATCGTTTTAGCAAGCTGAAGCGGCAGTGGGCCGGCCATATTTGCCGTAGAACCGATGACCGTTGGGGAAAACGAGTTCTCGAGTGGAGACCGCGTCTCGGCAAACGGAGTGTAGGACGCCCTCAGGCAAGGTGGACTGATGATATACGCAAGATGGCTAGCAGAAGCTGGATGCAAGAAGCCAAAAACAGATCACAGTGGAGTGCAATTGGAGAGGCCTATGTCCAGCAGTAGACAAGTATGGGCTGATGATGATGTTGGGAGGAATAATAAAACTTAAAATGAAGGAAATTATTGCCCTGACAAAAGAAGGTATGAGGAAAATTGATGCAGCAGCATCGTCAACATGGGATTAAACAAGAAGACATCAAGATGCAGCTTGATGGGATCGTGGACTCCAAAACAGATGGACCAACCCAGAATTTTGAAATCCATATTGGAGACACTAGTTCCAGTGATTTTGATTCTGATGCATAATGTTTGTTGTATCTATGATGTAAATAAAGCTTTTAAATATAAACATTTAAAAAAAGTAAAACTTTTTTTTTTTTTTATACCACAAGGGTGGCAAACAAGCATGCGGCCCGCTTGATGGTAGGCAGTTACCATTATATTATTATTATCATTAAAACTATTGATCATTCTAATATTTGTATTACATAAGACAGAAAAAAAATGCAGTATTAAGGAGCTGTGTAGCATAGCATAGTGGCCAACTATTTTCTATCTTATAATGCATTTTTTCTATGTTATAATTAAAGAAAAATAATATTAAGTTTTTCATTCACTCCAGCAACTCCAACCCTATGATGTGTCAGATTTTATTGACGTGACTGATTTGCATTGTTTGTTTACTAGTTATCTCATTTAAAGAAAAACGTACTATACACAAGTGTTTAGTATTAATTATGTGATGCTCTATAGCGCGTACCAATGGGAAATTTTCAAACTCCAAAAAATTCTTATCTAGGTGTCGCTCTGGAAACCCATCCAGGGTGACTTCTGTCAGTTATATTTTAGTGCCTATTTATTATATGGGTAAGTTATTCAAACTTCAGACACTGTTGTAACATGTAAACAAAGAATAAAAAAAATAACTTTCATCTTCAATAATGATCGCTTGTAGTTAGTCATTTATTCCCCCGAACAGCTAGCGCCATCTGTCATATGTAAGAGAAAGAAGGGCCCTGAAAATTCCCCATTCGTAGGTGCAACGATGCATAAGTAATTGTTATGACGTGTACTTTCAAAGTGCGAACCGCCAGGATGTGGACTGACTTGCCGGAGTCTGTGTTTCCTGCGCAGTACAGTCTGAAAGTCGCGGGTGAATAGGTACCTAATGAACAATTGTGCTCCATCGTAGACCACATCGCTGCTTAACATCAGCAGGATGGTGGTCAAACGCTTGTTAATAGGAATAAAAAAAAAGTTGCTTGTAGTTTCGGACCAAAAACAACTAGACTTGCAAGCCGCGTACCACTTTCTCTTTCCCAACAAAATGTATGGAAAATAATGTACTTCTGGATCCAAACTGTCATTTTTACTACTAATTTGACAGTTTCAATCCAGATTTACCCTGATACGCAGTAAAGGATAGAATTTACTCTTTCACTGCTGCATCCAGTTTTTCTTCTAAACGTCAGTTTAAGATTGCAAGTCTGGTTGTTTTTGGTCTGAGTTTGTTGTTCTATGCTGTTTTCTGCTATCTGCTAAAATAGGCGCTATCTCTTCTTCTGGTGTTGTTCATATATTGTGCATTACACGGTTGAGCAAATTTACTTATAGTTTTATAAATACTACCTGCACCTCCGCTACATAGTCCTTCGAGCCGGACAAAGTATTAATCAATTTATACTGGAGCTTATGTGTGTGATTTTAATAATTGACAATATTTCAAAAAGACTAAGACCTCAATTTAAAAATTCTTTAATTATTTTAAATTCTCATCAGAAATATATATTTACTAGCTGTCCCGGCAAACATTCGTTTTGCCATAATAAGTCGCCTTTGTACCCTGTGTATTGGGAGAAATACAACTGGCAGGTGGATAAAAATAGATAGTAGCCGATTCTCAGACCTACTGAATACGCATATAAAATTTGGTGAAAATCGGTAAAGCCGTTTCGGAGGAGTATGGCAACGAAAACTGTGACACGAGAATTTTATATATTAGATTAAAATTTTCTGTCGCATACTCCTTGAGAAAATTAATAAAATGTATAACAGCATCTCAGACGCGAAATACGGCTGTAAGACCAAAAAACATCCTTCGTGTTTTTTTTTTAATTTGGCATAGGTGTGTCGGTCGTCAATCAGTAAGACCTTCAATTCAATAGGACTTCAAACAATAAGTCTCTCAGAAAAAAAAAATCAAACATCACCGGTTTTGTTTACAAAATGTGGAAATGTTCATTGGAAAAATATTTCCAATTGAAAGCAAAATTAAAAGCAAATATGCTGTTAAAAAAAAGTATACAGGGTGACTGGCGAAGGTCTGGCCATAGCAAAAGATCATGTAAAGGAGGTTATTTGCTACCTATTTTAGCTAAAATTCACTAACTTTAGTCAACTAAAGTTAGAGAATGTTATTTTATTTTAAATTATCGCATTAAAATAATAGTATTGTTTAGGGGGCATTGACCTTAAGTGAAAAGTTTGGGATGAAGGAAAATAGTAGATCCCACTTATACAATAACATCCTGATTATTTGATGTTCTTGTGTTTTTTTGTTATTTTTTATGTAGCCTGTGTTGTGTCCCACTGCTGGACAAAGGCCTCCCCCCATTTTCTCCATTCATCGCTGTTTTGGGCCACCTCGCGCCACCCCGGCAGGTGTCGGTCCAGGTCATCCCGCCATCTCCTCCTGGGCCGGCCTCGCCTCCTGCATCCGGCGGGAACCCAATCGGTGACGATTTTCGCCCACCGGTTGGAGTACATACGACTGACGTGACCGGCCCAGTTCCACTTCAGTTTGGCGGTCGCTGCTCCAACATCCGCAATTTTTGTTTTGGAACGCAGTGTGGTATTTTGGACATGTTCAGTTCTTTTAATACCAAGAATGCTGCGCTCCATAGCCCGTTGGCAAACCTAGAGCCTGGACTTTTGATGCTCAGTCAATGACCAGGTCTGCGCACCATAGCACACTGGTACCGCTATAGGTCATAATTCCCAAAAATCAACTGTCGATTACCCACAATTTTATTACATGTAATGATTGCATTAGACAGGCTACCCACAATATATAAATATGTCACGCCTTTTCATTAGAAATCACATACTTTTTGACCTCGGAAGTGGAAGCATCAACCCGTTTCGCTCCCGCGTTATCAGTAACTCAGACGTTGTTTGTGCATCAGTGAATTCTCAGAATTGCATTGTCTGTGAGTGGCTTGCGGACATGGATTTCCAAGAACAAGGTATGTTTTACTATCTAAATATACAGGCTGACAGGTAATTAGTGGCGGATCTTAAACAGGGGCATTGTGAAGGTAATATCCAACATTTTCACCCTTGGATGTACTATCCGAAAGTGAACCGTTTGCAAATTAATTAAAAAAATAGTTTTTTTGAAAATAAGCCTGATTTTTTAAGTTCAAAGTAAAAAATAAAAAAAAATATAGCTCTTTTGCAACTTTTTTTATTACAATTATAATGTGCACACTTATACCTATCAATAATATTGCGTACATGATCATATCAATGTTTTACTTAGGTACTATGCTTCATTACATTCACAAATTATGAGGAATAAATCTAGTGACCCGCATTTAAAATGTAAGTAAAAAAAAATATTTATACTACACGAACCATGCACATTTGCTTAAAAACATCTATGTTTTGTTACCTTTCAAACGAGGTATCACAATCCCAAATCGGTTGAGGAATGTAGAAAAAACCAGCAATACAAGGTAAGCAGGTAGACAACACAAAGGGTCGCACAGCTGCGGGATTCCTAGAATTGGTCATTCATTGTTGACTCGCTCGCTACTGTTCCTTTTTTCCCCTCGGGGCTTGCTCGATAGTTAGTCCGCTCTTGTGATTTGACACGTTCGGATGTGCTTACAGTTAAATTTTCGACTAGATATTTCTCTGATGACTTGGCTTATTGTTAATAGACATTCGATACCGCTTCCGACCTTTCTCTATTGTGTTGTGTACAAGTTTTCTGTGCTGTGTTTTATAATGCACTTATTTGTTACAAACTAGCTCCTACTATTTCATCAAAATCGATAACAGTTAACTAACCGTAGTGTCAAATCCCTACTGCTAAGTAAAACAAACGTGTTGTGCTATTCAAAGCTGCCGTTAATGTAAAAAAATCTCGCATAACTACGGACAACAATTGTTGCTGTGTTACACACCGTGAACCTTTCCTGCGCTAAACCTTATGCAGTGTGCGCAAGAGCGACTTTGCAACGACTGTTGATAATTATGTTTTCAAGGCATTAATAACATTCAGCATTTTTGTATTGGAATTGTTAGATCGATGTCCACTGGAATAAAACACATTAAAGAATTTTTTTTTCAGGTGACGCAGGCAGACCTCCTACCTACGAATCAGAAGTTGACGAGGAAATCCTGGAATATTTCAATAGGGATCCCACGACCAGTACACGGACCGTTGAACGGGCTCTTGGGATTTCCCAGTGGAAGGTGTGGAAGACTGTCCACGATGATGGTAGGCATCCCTACCACTACACACCTGTGCAGGTGATTGAGATGGAATTACAAATTACCATAACGCGCACTACTGGAGGGACATGGAGCTAGGCAACCCACACCTGAAGAGACCAAAAGGCTCCCAACGCCGATTTTCGGTAAATGTGTGGATGGGTATTGTGGACCAATACCTCATTGGTCCACACTTTCTGCCGGACAACCTAAATGGCGAAGCTTATGAAGATTTCCTTAGGAACCATCTCGAAGACTTGCTGGAAGATGTGCAACAAGGCAAGACATGGTATTTCAGCACGATGGTTGTCCGGACAACTACCGACAGTCTGTGCGCTCTTTACTGAATGCCGAGTATCCGAATAGATGGATAGGGCGGGGCGGTCCCATACCGTGGCCTGCAAGAAGTCCCGACCTAACGCCATTAGATTTTTTTGTTTGGGGCCGAATGAAAACGTTAGTTTACATCGACGGGACCCCAGTCTCCGATGTGGAGGAGCTGAAGCGAAAAATAATAGCGGCAGCAGAAGAAGTTTATTAGTTTATTTTTTAGCAAATTAAGTTAATGTCTAAGATTGTGACTTTTTGTTTTACTTCAGTATCTCTGTAAATGATTACTTATTAGGAACTTATTCGACTTGTCTACCTGCTTACTTTGTATTGCTGTTTTTTTCTACATTCCTCAACCGATTTGGGATTGTGATACCTCGTTTGAAAGGTAATAAAACACAGATGTTTTTAAGCAAATGTGCAAGGTTCGTGTAGTATAAATATTTTTTTTACTTACGTTTTAAATGCGGGTCACTAGATTTATTCCTCGTAATTTGTGAATGTATTGAAGCATAGTACCTAAGTAAAACATTGATATGATCATGTACGCAATATTATTGATAGGTATAAGTGTGCACATTATAATTGTAATAAAAAAAGTTGCAAAAGAACTATATTTTTTTTTGCTTTGAACTTAAAAAATCAGGCTTATTTTCAAAAAAACTATTTTTTTAATTATTTTGCAAACGGTTCACTTTCGGATAGTACATCCAAGGGTAAAGATGTTGGATATTACCTTCACAATGCCCCTGTTTAAGATCCGCCACTAATTACCTGTCACGCTGTATAAAAGGAAAAGCTGACTGAATGACTGACTGACATATCAACGCACAGCCCAAACGACAAAACGTAGGGACTTTTTTTGAAATTTGGAACGGACGTAGCTTAGATACCGTAGGGGGAAATTCCCGCGGGAACGGGAATTAACGGGATGAAACGTTTGTTCGAAAAATCTAAACCACTCAAGGTAGACGCTTGAAGTTTAGGATGCAGGTACCTTAGTACACTCAAAGCTTAGGTGCAATAGGCTATTGCAAAATTCCCATGGGAACGGGAGTTAGCGGGAAAAAACTTTTGTATGGAAAATATAAACCGCTGAAGTTACACGCTTGAAATTTGGGATGCAGGTACTACTAAACTACTAGTTTATGTATATTTTTAGACCTAATTTGACTTGCGAAAACGTGTTTTAAAAAATGTCAGGCATTTTCAGATGTTCTCATGTAAAACAATTGATAGGTATATGTATTAGGTTTTAAATACAAAAGGATTTTTTTGCCGAGACCTGCCCATGTACTTGCTTGCACGGTCTTGAAGACTACGTAGTAGCTTAGTGACTAACTAACGTAAACTAACATTACATTTTTTAATTTTCTTTTTAGGTAAAACGATTAAATGCACCTTTTCAAGAATGTATTTATTTGAAATATGGTTATCCGGTCACGGAAGCGTTTCTCAGAAGCATAAATACGTACTAAATATATTTCTAGCTTCCCTTAGTTAGGTGGAGAATATTGATATTAGGAATTTAGATGAAAAAATATTAAATTTGTGTAAAATACTTGATGGATATTGGAAAATTGTAAATAGAACTAAATTCACATTTGTAAAAAAGTATTCTACTCGTAATTGGTTAGAGAATATTGAATGTGTAGAGATATTCAGAAGTAATGAGCAGTGTTCGATAGAAACCGCGAACCTTCCAGGCCCCATGAAACATTTTTCCAACCTGTCTAAACGCTCAAAACGCAGGCAATTGGCAGAATTATCTCACGTACATCATTCTTCAGTTAGTACACTACTCAATACTTCTGATAAGTCAAATGCTAGCATTTCACAGAATATAAGAGTCGACGAAGTCTTATAGACATAGACATTCATTTATTTTTGCCAAAATCCACACAAACAATAATTCAGTACAATGGATTACACATACAGTACAATTTTATTTTTAATTTAATTTTAAAAAGTTAAATGCAGCATTCCTATCTATCGTTCCTGTGTCTGTCAGCAAAAAGGAGACGCCGACTCAGCATATTGTCACGGTTGCCCGTGACGCTGGTATTCTGCCAGCTTATCACTACTTTTAGAGGCCAAGTTGACTAAACATCAGTATTTATTGATCAAAGACTTTATTAACAGCAAAACCGTTAACTTACCATCTTATCAAAGTGTACTAAATGCTAAAAAGGATTGCTACCCCGCGAATCGTTCCATTTCAGAATCTAAAGCAGAAATTGAATTGCAAAGTTTGTTAGATCACACATGTTTAAGAATATTAGAGTTACAAAAAGAAGTTTTAGATCGAATTCTACAGATGATCGGGGTTTGATGGTACTACAGGTCAAAGTGAATATAAACAGCATTTTACGGATCCCACTTGTTCAGGTGATAGTAGTTTGTTCGTAACGTCATATGTACCCCTTCAGTTGGTAGCAATCACACCCTCAGGCAATATTGTAGTATGGAAAAATCCCTGTCCCTCTTCCACTAGATACTGCAGACCTATACGCTTTCAATTTCTGAAAGAAACTTCTGAAGTATCTGCGGAAGAGGAATGTTATTTCCGACAAAAGATAAGCAATTTGGCACCTACCACATTCAGTCTTGAAAACAAAAAATTCCAAAATCAGCACTCTTTACAATTAACTATGGTAGATGGTAAGGTATGTACTGCTTTATCTAAATCTTCATCCTGTAAATGTTATATTTGTGGGGCAACTCCCAAAGACATGAATTAATTAGACATCTGTTTACAGAAAAATGTTGATGAACGTCTATTTGAGTTTGGTCTCTCTCCATTACATGCTTGGATTCGCTTTTTCGAATACATGGTTCATCCGTCGTAGAGGATGGAGGTTAGGAAATGGCAGGTTAGGTCAGATGAGGAAAAGAAACAAGCAGCTGATAGAAAACTGTACATACATAATGAGTTTAGACGTAGGCTAGGTTTAACAGTAGATAAGCCACGAAGTGGTGGAAGTGGGACGTCGAACGACAGAAATATGGCACGGAAATTCTTTAAAAAATCTGTAGTTTCAGCAGAAATTACAGGTATAAGGCAAGACTTAATTGATAAATGCTCTGCAATTTTACAAGCTTTATCATCAGGATTCAATATTAATATCGCGCGTCTTTTGATTCAAGAAAATCCGTGGTACAACCTCCCAGCTTCCATCCACAAAGTACTCATTCACGGGGTTCAGGTAGCGCAGCACGCTTGATTATCAATGGGGAAGTTATTTGAAGAGGCAGCAGAATCAAACAATAAATTTTACAAGTCCTTCAGACTAGATCATACGCATAAAATGTCGAGAGAACTTACTAACACAGATTTGATAAATAGACTTTTACTCAGCTCAGAGCCCTTTATCAATAGCCTTAGGAAACTCCCCCGTCAGAAAAAGAGTGTGATGTCAAGAGAGGTCTTAAGTATGTTAAGAGTTTAGAGTTAAATTAATTTGTAAATCTAGATTAATTTTAAAACAGGAACACTAAATATGTAAATATGACCTGGCACGTTTAGTGTTTCTGTTTTCAATGGAGTTTTTGCAAAATATTTATGTATATACCTACTTACTTACTTGCTTATATCATTGTAAATAATTCATATCTTATTAGTGTACCATTATGTAAATAAATCAATTTAATAATGTTGTATTTAAATGTGAAATATGTAGAGGTAGTCGTCTAAGTCTAATATTTTTTTTATTTTACTGTATTCAAAACGTGGTTTTCTTTTTCTTATTGTTCTAACACCTTATTATACCACTTTCATCTCATTTTCTTAAGGTTGTTTTATTATTTTCCCAAAGAAACGCTTATTAAGAAAGTTTGGTATTTATGACCGCCCCTTGTATGGCGTGCTGACCACAGTGTATGCACTGTGGTCAGCGCGCCGTTAGTATGGGCAGTACGCACGATTCGACGAGGTTCCGCTTCACGGCGAGTGGAAGCTCGCCCTTAATTAGCTCCTTCATGGACCAGAAGCTCTTCCAGGCGTTATCGAAGCGACGATCGATTTCTTAGTCTTGCCTGTTGATGTGCCTGAAGGATCTGGCCCAAGTAGGTATAGAAAACTTGCTCTCCATCTACCTCGACCCTATGTTTCCTGCTATTGGTCATGCACTGTGTTTTAGTTCTGTTCATCATCAGTCCAACCTCAAGGCTTGCGTTGCTGAGATCTTGCAGCATTCGTTCAAGTTCGGACTTGCTAATACAGGCTTTTTGCTTACAAGCAGGCCCCCTAACCTATATAAATATGTTGTTACCTTGTTAATGAAATAAACATTTTTGTATTTTGTAAGTTCTGAAGCTGCGGGAGCGAACAGGACAATATCGTCGGTGAAGCGCAAATTGGTTAGCTCTGACATCTATTCCCATGTTTCCCCACCTGACCGCGAGCTTCTTGAACACCTCTTCCAGTGCTGGTAAATAATTTAGGAGATAGCGGATCGCCCTGTTTCACCCCTTTCACCCCTTTTTGGTTTTTTGTCTATTTTCATATGCAGTAATAAAAACAACACCATAAAAAATAATTAAATATCGTCAATTGTGCAACGTGCCACGCCTAACTACATACCAGTGAGATTGGGGTTACTCTCAAATACATTTTGTGTGAAGTGCTACAAAGTGACTAATCAAGAAGCCAAACACTCGAATCAGGTAGTATTTAACTTATTTAGTGAATGTTATGCAAATTTGCTCAGTTACAATTACGGACAATAGTGCTAAATGCATCCGTTAATTAGATACTTACATAACGTACATACCTTTCGTACCATCACATTGATTTCACGTTAAGTTGAAATTTCGAAATGTTGGATTTCCTAGGATGTTGAGATTGTTACATTTAGCAAAATGTTGAATTTTTGTGATGATGAATTTAGTAAATGTGAGGTTTATCTACATAATATACTGCAAAACCGCTCTAGATATATTTTTTATGTCAAACGTTTGTCACGAAAATAACAATGTCACTTAAAAAATAATCAGTTGCCTGCCACAAGTTTGTACTATTAGGTCCACTTTATAATGATGTTAAATAGCCCAATGTAACTTGGTTTAAGTCCTCGACCTGTGTTACAGACCCCACTCTATATACCTAGTATAAAACTGTTGACTTCAGCTTAATGTGATCCAACATTATTCACGTTAAACATTCTGGAAATTCAACTTTTACGGATTTCAACTCTATGCGAAATCAACTTGATGGCGGAATATTGCCCATCGGGTATATAGCTGCGAATATAATCAAAGACAAGCTCGAGCTCACCTTTGCTATTTTACTCGACGTTTCGTTTTTTGCAGCCGATGGTTAAATGTGACAGGCTGATCCAAAAAGTGAGCATCAGTACTCGAAATATATCCGGATATTCTATCAAACATTTCAAAATTTGGCTTTTAATCCTTTCTATGTCGTTTGAACCGGGGAGAATAATGACGACCGTTTCTTTTATTGAAGTGAAAACTTGTTATGGCGCGTTGGGCACTTTTGTGGGTGAACATTTTCAGCCGTTCTCGCGACAGATGAGATTTTACATAGATATACTCCGCGTGTATTCTTATAATATACGTATACTATACGCGCTCTTTGCATGGACATTCGTTCGTGCTCTCGCGACAGACGAGATTACATACCTATATAATTATATACTTAGAGTATATAGGTATGCGAGAGCGCTGCATGCTATACTCAGTTTTTGCATGGGCATTCGTTCGTGCCCTAGCGACAGACGAGATTGAGAGTTTTTTTATATTTATATGAAAATACACTTCACGCCTTTTAATCCCAAAGCGGGGTAGGCAGAGACACTTGCTGAGCAAGTGCCCACGGTTCACCAAGCGTATTTAACCCAACGTGACAGGGGGTGAGCCCATCGCCGTTATAGGGTTCACACACCTTGTGGAGTGCGGGTTTCATCACATTTATTATATTTATTTTATAAATGAATATTAAACGGAAAATTTATTTATCTAAATATTTCATTTGACTTGCTTTCACTTCTGCCTGCACTCCCGGAGTGCAACCCCCAACTTATTATTTTTATTACATTTACGCCTTTAATACTATTTTATATACATCCTCACTTGCATAGTAAGGGCCACCCATGTCTGGCGACCATTTTATGGAACCACAATTTTTCGCGGCCAAAAAGGGTATATAACAAGTTTCGCATTTGAGGACCCTCACAAATTTTCTAGACACCCATACAGAGATATATCCCATAATTAACTCAGTAGACCTACGGATGCTCTCATTGCTATGGACCGCTGAAAGTTATTTAACATTTTCAGCATCTGTATGATCCAATTGTGTGGAAACTTTGGAAGTAGTAGAATTCTGAGTGTATTCGTCACTGTTCCTTAAAATATTTTGAACAGTGGTATTTATATTATGAACGGTACACGAGCATGAGAGAATGGGTGTATTTTCGAGGAGTGTACAGTTTCATAAAAAAGACGAAGTTAATTCTAAACGTTGCAGATTTTTTCTAAAAAAATCTTTCAATTGAATAGCATTAGGGTTATTGTTGTAACCACCATGCCTCGTACGATACTTGTTTTCATTACATTTAATGAAACGCGCCCGCTACATGTACACCTATACTTTGTTTACACTGTCAATCCCAAAATAAATTCCCTGGCCTCTCTAGATATGTCAGTATTTCTCTCGAGTTTTCGCGAGATAAAAAATAAATACACTTCACGTCTTTTAATCCCTGGCTGCTTAGCAAGTGCCCACGGTTACAAGCGTATTTAACCCAACGTGAGAGGGGGGTGAGCCCATCGCCGTTATAGGGTTCACACACCTTGTGGTGTGCGGGTTTCATCATGGTGTTGTCCTTCACCGTACGGGCGTTGCGTTGCGTACATTGGTACACGTCCAATAGTCAGACTCAAACCGGCGACCTCCCGGTTGCAAGTCTTTAGAAGATTGCAATCAAGAACATATTTTATAAAAACTGAATTCATTCATAATATATTCAAAATGCAGTGATAAGTCATTGATACATGCATGGGGGGAATTAGGTAGGAGACCAATCCATTAGATTTGATTTAAATATTATTAGATTTTTTTATGAGCTAAAAATCCCTAGACACTTTTGATGTGTGTATATCGAAACATCTATACTAATCTATATTATTTATACTTCTATACTAATATTATAAAGAGGAAAGATTTGTATTTTTGTATGTAACGAATAAACTCAAAAAGTACTAGACCGATTTGAATAATTCTTATTTTATTAGAAAGATACATTATCAATGAGTAACATAAGCTATATTTAATACTAGATTACTACATATAGAAATCTTTACAAATTCCTATTAAAACCAACCGAGGGTGTAAAATTTTTTGCCATAAAATGTTTTTCATCGCATACGCTGCGAAGTGTATTAATAATAAGAAAAAATGTTCTACAATATTATAGAACATATCAACAATAGACATATGTTTAACTATTGTAGTTACGTCACTATAACACCTTTTTACATTTAACAAGTTAATAGAAATGCCGATCAAAATTAGACCGTGTTATCCATACCATTTATAAGTTTATAATATTTGAGACTGTCTCAATACCTGCTGATTACTTTTTGAATTATTGAATTCGGACATTTCATTCAAAAGATATCATTAAATTAAAATATTAATACATGCCGGGCGGTGGCCGCCACGCAGAGCATCGAGTAACTAACTCGACTAGAGAGGAGCAGTACGGGAGAGCAGCATTATGGGATAAACAAATATATTATTGAAAAAGTACTAGGTGATTTTAAATGTTACAAATTGGTTGACACCGTGTGCAACATCCAACATACAGTGCACTAACCACAGGAATGTTTAAATTCCCTCAATCCTGCCGGCTTGCCACCTCACGAACTAAAATAAAAAAAGTACGCCTGCTATTCTATTAAGAAATTTAAGCCCTCCCTATATTGACTGTTGATCAAAGAATTAAGAAACAATACCAACTGATTTGCCCATATCTTTTATAAGGTTATCCTATAAATCCCCTATAAAGATATCGTTTGCCCTAACAATAAGTAAATCCCAGGGACAAACTTCTTCCATAGTCGACTTAAGGAAATAGTGCTTTTCCACGGGCAATTGTATGTGGCACTTTCTCGGATAGGATCTCCTGAAAATCAATAGGTTTTGTTGCCACCTACAAATACCACAGCCAACGTAGTGTACAGAGAGGCTTTAAGAGAAGCATACATTTTTTAATAATTTATTGATTTATGGTAGTTTTAATTAGTATGCTTATAACTTAAATATCTGTACCTATACATGTCTACCCGTGCGAAGCCGGGGCGGGCCGCTAGTTATTTGTAATAGTGATGGACTTAATTGTCGCGTCACTGTCTCGAAACGTTGAACCTGTTATTATTTGATTACAATGTTTTATTGAGTACGCAAAACTCATACTCAGTGTTTGAGTAGCGAGTTTCACCTTCATCACTTCATTACGAAAGTGAATGTGACGTTTATTTAGCTTATTGACGAAATTTAAGCCGTTTTTTTTTGTAATTTCAATAAATTTTCGAGTAACTCCCATCGTATTTGTTTACTTTCTTATCTAAATTTTGATTGATTCGAAAATGTTTCGTATCAATTTTATCATATGAGACAGGTCACGTATAATCACAACTTCTAAGTATAAGCCTATGTACGCAACGCAACGGTGAAGGACAACATCGTGATGAAACCCGCACACCACAATGGGCGTGAACCGTATAACGGCGACCGGCTCACCCCCTGTCAAGTTGAAGTTGATACCCTTGGTGAAGCCTATCCCTTTTTGAGATTAAAAGGCGTTAAGTGTATTTTTTGTATAACATCTAAGTCATTGTCGGGGTTTTTGCATTGGTGCGTTTTTGCAATTTTATCTTCACAATTTCCTTTCTTAACACCGCTTTTCTGGGAGATTCAAATATCATGTTTTCCATTTCAGATATCATCATCATCATCATCAGCCCATACTTGTCCCCTGCCCTTCCCCTTTTTCCGTGGCCCGGAACGCGGGAGGAGGCGCTCCTCCAGCGCCTCCAGCCGGGCGTTCATCATCGTCCCGCTGGACAATGATTGAGCGGGTAAGCTCGTCCAGTGCGGGCCCTTGGGTTTCCAGTCCAGGAGCCCTGGAGCGGGTCTCGAGCGACTCCACCTTAAGGCGGAGCTCTTGGAGCTGGGAGAGGATAGCGGCCTTGTCGGCCCTCTCCCGCTCCAGCTCCGCCTGGAGGAGACGCTTATCCCTCTCCAGGGCGCGCACCTCATCAGACATTTCGACATTTCAGATATATCGCCTTCATTCAAGCTTGTTGGAGATTGATTAATTATTCCTCACTTCACCTTTGGACTATAAAATGGAGAAAAAAAAAAATGGGCAATGTAAAAATAGAAAGAATGTGATAAGAGAAAGTTGCGGTTTGAAGGAAGATGTAGTGACCAAGATTGAAAAGGGCATGCTTCGGTGGTTTGGGAATATGGAGAGAATGGATGAAAGTCGATTGACGAAAGAGATTTATATGGGTGATGTAATGGGCCGGGTGAGTAGAGGTCGCCCCAGAAGAACATATGTTGACCAGATTGGTGATGTCCTGGCCGAAGGTGGCGTGAAAAGTACTCGAAACCGGAGGTCATGTATGAAAAGATGTAATTTTTTTTTAAAAGGACTTAGTTTAGATATCGTAGGGGTGCACTATGATAGGTATTCCCGAAATTACCACGGAAACGAGAATACCTATCACAGTGAAAATCCTTTTGAATGAAAAATCTAAACCGCTCAAATTGTACGCTTGAAATGAAGATACCTTATTAAAGTAAAGCTTAGTTTCAACACGATATTGGAAAATTCCCATGGAAACGGTAGTTTGCGGGAGAAAACTTCTGTATGAAAAAAATAAACCGCGTAAGATAAATTATTGAAATTAGCGATGCAGGTACCTTCTCTTAGGAATGAGAGTTAGCAAAATAGTTTTAGTAAATATGAAGTTAAGTAATGGCTGTATTTTGAGAAATTCCTACGGACCAGGATTTGGTGGGAAGAAAATTGATGAAAAAATCTTATCTGGTGCTTGAAATTTGACATGCATACATCTTAGTGAATGCAAAGTTCCGTCCTATCTAGATTTTCTAAAATTCCAATCGTAATGGGAATAATGGGCGTAAAAGAATACCGCGAGTTAAATGTTTTTCTGTATCCGCTACAACAACAAATACTCAAAATAAAATTATGATAGATAAGGGGGCTTCCATACAAAAATTGTGATTTTATGAACGTTTTAACAGATGAAGCTGTATCTTATGAAACGTGAAAGTTGGACATTTTCAGACACTGATAAATGTTTGTTAATATTCACAGAATATGTATATCTTTTGTCGTTATAACAACAAATACTGACAAGAATACAATAAAAAATATGGGGTCCCAATAAACCAAAAGTTTTTGTGTGAATTTTGACCCTGGAACTCTGGACTCGCACTTGGTCAGTTTTTGGTTTCCATGTGGCCAAACTTTTACTTTCACACTTTGCGTACATAGGCTCTGAAAAAGAGTCCCAGTTGGTACACGTCCAGTAGCCGAACTCGAACCCGCGACCTCATGATTGCAAGTCAAGTATCCGACCAACTGGACCACAAAAGGTCGTCAAAATAAATTAAAATCAAAAATGTTTATTTAAAGAAATAAGAACTTTAAACTTTTCTACAACATAGACAAACATCTCTCTTTATAAAGGCCTCGCCACGCGGACGAAGTCGCGGGCAAAAGCTAGTCAAACATATACCTAATACCCATCATTAGTACAGCACTTGAATACCTATCAAACAAATTCGCCCAAATGCGTTTAAAGTCAGTTCTTTGGCAGATAACACCAAGGATACGTGATTAGTTACATAAAATGAACACCCAGAACACGGAGCGTAACACTTTCGATATTTTTATTGCCGGATTAGATATTAAATTGGCCATAGATAAACTGAAAAACACTATGAAACTATTCATGACTCAGCCGTTATGAACACAGAAAGCAGTCCTTAACTGTACTATTTGTTTTAATAGTACACTCCCGTATTTAAGTCCAGCTTACAGTCGAAAGCTGCTTGCACTGTTCACACATACACACACACACATGAACTAAGAAAAATATATCAACCTTAATTCGATAGACATAAGATTTACCAATTTTAAGTAAAACGTTTTAGAATTTAGTTTTTTGGTAATGGCCATTATGATCGTTTCTTTCGTTCCCTCGCTCAAAGTGTCGTCTGGTCCACGTGTATCGACAACTCGTTCCATAACATTAGTTAGGTGTTTCAGGATAGTACGGGTTCAAATCCCAGGTGCGACAAATTTTGTGTTTTATGAAGTAAATAAAAATGATCTATCAGTAGGAGTACAAATAAATGTTTACAAGGTAACGGATACTTGAAATTATATTTTGAAGCTAAGGCACATTACACTGTTACACAACTAATCCATGTTATAATCACAATAAATCCGATAATGTACAATTATTATAATATAATTTCTGAATATTTTATCAACAATAGAGAATTACTTATATTTTCACATCGCATATCTACTTTGTCAGGTTAGTTATAGCTAAAGTATTTTTTTTTTGTTGACGGGTGTACAATCTCGTCGGATTCCCCGTAGTATGTGGGGGAGACGACGAGGATATGTGGTGAACCCACTAAACTGTGGTGACTTCTACGGGCCCTTTTAGTCGCCTCGTACGACAGGCAAGGAAGGAACTGCAGGGCCACGGGGGTCGCGCGCCTCGACCGCCGCGGCGTGCCTAAGTTTATTAGTTTTCTTGACGAAATTCAACTCTGTGAACTTTATGAACATTGGAGAATTAAATTCATTACTAGCCAATCCTACATCATACGATGCAAGGAGAATCTATAAATTAGTTTATTTTGGTTTAAGAGCTAGAAAATAAGTACGATTATAGTTAGACTAAGTATAACAATATAATGTGAACTTCACGAGGGTGACATGGTCACTGTTTGTACCAAACCCTCTATAAAAAATACAGACAAAAAAAAAATTTGCCAGCCAACCGCACAAAATATGAGTATTGTGTTCTTTAATTTTACATATAAAAAAGGGATAGAGTAGTTATATTTCGTAGTAATTTTTCCTTTTTTCGTCTTCATATTTCCTCAGCATGCAGAGCTCGGCGGACGATGTGCGTCGTCGTGGCGAACGTACATAATAATATCGACGGGTATTGGCTATGTGCGCGACGGTGGCGACGCGTAGCGTTTACAACATTTGCGGAAGCTGTCAAATAATAACAATGTAAACTAATTGTTAGATTTCTTTGCAAGTAATATAAATAAAAGCAAATATTAAAATAGTATTGTTGACAATATTATATAAGTGAAATTTATTCAATAGTTTTTAAAATTAATATAATTAAAAAACCGGGTTTGAAACTATTACACATAATATACTATAGTTTCCAACCACAAACTGAGATAAAATGCAATAAATTAGTATAAGCCGAGCATGTAAGAACGCAAAACGTTAAAATTTAACAACGCAACAACAGTCATGGCCCATTTCTTTGCTTTGATTTTGTACTGCAGTCAACACTTGACAGCTGATCATCCGCATTTGTTTCCGATTTCTGCCGTGTTGTGCGCTGCGGTCGTTATCTGCTTGCCGCTACTCGCTTTGCACATAGCCAATAAGCGACAAACACGTAAATGTGCAGGAGAGCCGTTTAAAGTTTCAAAATTACTAAAATGTAGATAACTTTTTGTTTTTTAATAGATTGTTATGAAATAAAGACCATTGAACTTTGAAAAAATCTGTCTATTCGGTGACATTTATAAAAGCAAAATAAAAAGGTCTCAAAACTGGTCGTTTAAATCAAATGAAAAAAAAAGTGTGGATAAATCATCAAAGCCATAAGCGACTATAAAAATCGACTTAGAGCTATGGGAGTGAGCTCATTCGATAGAGAAAAAAATCTAAGTAGGATGGCATTCATAACTCAATTTGGCCCAAAATGTCGCTTATGCTCTATTTACCCCGAACCGTCGATATGTATTTATCGACCAACTCAATGTTTGGAAAAAGGCAATGGATTCATATCGTTGAAAGTTTGTATTCTCCGTTGCGGTGCACTAATACGCAGCGGATGACCACTTCGAGATGGACATGTCAGAGCACCTGTTACTGTTATCCGCTAAAACAAAAGATTTATAACAAACTAGTTGTCTCGGCAAACATTTCTGTCGCCTTTGTACCCCGTGCATTGGAAGGAACATTTTAAACCTCTAGACTCCCACGTGTGATTCAAGAAAAAAAATTGCCAAATCAAATAGAACATAAAACAAACACCTTTAGTTACGTCGAATTACTCACACAAAAACTAAGAGATTATCAATAAAAAATAATACTCACAGTAAATTAAAAAGATCTCACTAGAAACTTGAAACATGCTGTCGCCATTTGCAATCTTCCCCTTGTTAGTTTTACATTTTGTAATGTACAGTGTGAAACAAAGAGTGTGTTCATTCCTGTTATTTTCCATTATATGCAGCTATAAATGCGCATCCTTTCACCAATTACGCAAATTAACGTGCATCGTTGCACTATATAGGAGAAACCAACATTATTAAACATCAAAGGCACAGTCGCTACAAAGGTGGTAATGGTAATGAAATGACAACAAACAAAGCTTAATTCAATCACGTCTGCCATGACCACGTATTTTCATTCTACCTTCAATTGCAATTTCACTTTTTTAAGAACCGTTTTTTTATGCTAGTCGTATTTTTATTAACATGAAGAACGCTCGTCAGGTAGCGTTCTAATTTATTTACATATTTAATACTTTATTGCACCAACAGTACAATGGGTGGACTTAATACTGAAGTATTATCTACCAGTCAACCTTACAACATGGGTGAAACATAGGTGCGGGTCAGTATTCATAAAGTTGTAATGTATTCACACTTACTAGGTAGGTAAAACAGAATTCACTCACTAACAAACATTTATAATCACATACCTACGTACACACATAACATAATATACAAATGAACATAATATAAAATATATAATAATGCAGGTCACAATAATGTAACACATACATCGACTAAAGGGGGGGAAATAGGGGTTGTGGGCCACCCGGGCAGGGGCCTGGATGATCTACCTATGTATAACAGCCTCTGAGGAGAGGCGGTAGCAAGGCGTGGTCCCCTGCTGCCGCCCAGCACCGCAATGTGTAGATAAGACGTGGGCTAAAACAGTCCCCAGCGCGTCTCAAGACGCAGTGCAACGGTGACACCGGTGCGTTCTTTCGAGAACCCGGAGTCACCCGTTAAGCACGGCCGAAGGCCACCAGAGGGGTTTTAGTCGGTGTGAGTCCGATATAACCCAGTCGCTCCCCTGGGCGGCTGGGTATCCATAATGGATTTCCCCTTCGTAATATACATACTAACATATATATATATAAAAATGTATAAAATGACATAGAAGAAGTTTGTTGGAATACAAACTGTAGTTGGTTTGATTCCATGCAAAAGTGTAGAAAAAAACTTTATGTCGCGGATGAGATTCGATCCTGCGACCTCCGGAGCTCTGTTTTAAATCCAGCGATGTAACCGCTGAGCCACCATTTTATAGTATTTAATAACTAATTAATAATAATAATTTATTAAGAAAACCAATTACATTCAATTAATTTACCAGACGTTCCCTAAACCAGTAACCTAAGGTACCAATTACCATTAAACTTAGAATTTATACAAAACAAATCAATAACGTATTTCTAAGTGGTTCGGTATATTTAATATAAATAATTAGGTACAATCAATGAAATGCAGACTTAAAAACATATCTATACTAACATTATAAAGCTGAAGAGTTTGTTTGTTTATTTGTTTGAACGCGCTAATCTCAGGAACTACTATTCGAATTGAAAAATCCTTTTTGTGTTGAATAGACCATTTATCGAGGAAGGCTTTAGGCTATATAACATCACGCTGCAACTATTAGGAGCGAAGAAATAATGGAAAATGTGACAAAAACGGGGAAAACTTTTCATCCTTGAGGGCTTCCGTTGCGTGCGCTGCGAAAACGGTTCAAGATAGCAAATAGAAATAGAAAAAATAGAAAAAAAAGTTTATTTCGTTAACTTAAAATTATTTACACATTTGATGTTGGAAGCCTCCTTTTAAGCGTTAAGCCTGTACCAGGTTGCTTCGCTCTTCCGTGATTTTATACAATAAAAGTTAACAAAGATTACAAAGTTTTTTTGATGAGTACAAGAGAATAATAACAATAAAGATCAAGAACAATAATAAATACTAAATAAATAGTATTTGTGTATGTGTGTGTGTACGTGTATGTGCTGTGAATGTGTATGGGAGGGTGTGTGGGTGAAGGTGCGTATTTGTGTGTGCGTGCGTGGCGTGTGTGTGTGTATTTATGCGGGTATGTATTTGTGTGTGTCTCATAGTGTGTATTTATGCGTGACTGTGTGTAGGGGTATGTAACCTAGCCTAGATATAAATTACTTAGTGTTTTTTTTTATTTATTTATTTACATTTTGTTTAATTATTATCACAATTCTGTCAGGCAGAGGTGAGCAAAGATATGTGTATGAAAGAATTATTCCTCTTGAAAGGATCTAAAAAAATGTATATGTCTATCTTTTGAAATCTTACTAGAACCGTTTTTATGGTAATCAAATTGGGTCGAAATTAATGCATTATTTGTTATCTTATATATAAAAATGAATTGCTGTTCGTTAGTCTCGCTAAAACTCGAGAACGGCTGGACCGATTTAGCTAATTTTGGTCTTGAATTATTCGTGGTAGTCCAGGGAAGGTTTAAAAGGTGTATTTCTTCCAATACACGGGATTCGGCGATCACGGCTTCCAATGGCAAAACAAATGTTTGCCGGGACAGCTTGTGTAGTATAAAGTATTATACATAACATATTTGATTGACTCTCACATTAGCGCCTCAGTACTGTTGTACTCCAATGTTAAAAGCCACTTCACTACCCCTGCTACCTATTTTAACGGAGTTATGTCTGAATTCGATCTGTTCGGTACTTGCCCCCTTTCTACTTTTGCCTACTGAGTGTGAGCCCCAGGTAATTTGTAGAGATTTGCCCCCTTTTTAGAAACCCCTACTTTTTGTGCGTACTATGCCCCTTTTATTGACGACGTGTAAATTTTATCTTGATTTGACCCCCTTTCGTAACGATCATACAAAAAGAAGACATTGGCCCTCTTCTGTACTTACAGTTAGACAAAACAGAAATCTTAACAAATATTTAATACTAAAAATTATAAGGAATACAAAATTGAATGTTAGTAACGGACTATCTCGCTTACGTAAATTTTACTTTCACCAGTCTTGATAAGCACTCTTCTACATTAATTTTGCATTGCACGAGATCGTCCACTATCTTCACTATTCTTCGATCAGTGACTACATCTTTTTCCTGCCTCTTTCTCGAGTAGGGGACATGCATTTTACTGCGTCTTATCAAAAAATTGTAGTGAATGCTTTCATCCTTTAGAATTTTAATGAGTAAAAATAAATTAGGTTTCTTCGTTTTTACTATTCCATTTAGGCGAAAATGCCATCCTTCCGTAGCATTTATGGTACGATGACGATTGTACTGATAACAGCTTACCAAACGTAAAACCTCAGGCTTCATCCACTGACTTATAAAATAACTAAAAAACTCATCCCATGCTCGTGCCGAAATGCCGATGTCAAAATTTATCGATAGAAAAGCTTCGCTTATATAATCAACGGGAAGATACGCTAGGGCTCTTAATTTTCCCAGAACAATTTTTCCTTCTTGCGTGTTTGATAATCCTAGTCTTTTAGCTTTTCTATTAAGAGCTTGAGCGTAATGAAACAAACATCCACGAATGGTAGCATCTGGAAATACTTCCATGAACGCATTCAATGCCGCCCATTCAAAATCTGTTTGATAATATGCCGGATAAAAATTTGGCTAGTTTTCTTTGATTAGATTGAAAAACCTTTTGTAGGTGCTTTGTGACTTGTTCGGTAGTAAACCGAATATCAAAGGAGCAATGTGAGTTTCACTGATTGTGCTTCCCGTATCACCATGTAGGCCATAAATCTGAGCAAATGGTGGAGGAGCACTTTTAAACGTGCCACCACCAAAGTAATGTGTGACAGTATTTATATGTCCGCGAGCTTCTTGGGAGCAAAAAGCTAAAATCTTTACAAATCTTCTAAACATTCGGGAACAACGACATCTTTGAGATGTTTGAATGACGTTGCATTCACCTTCAAGTGCTTTTTTCTAGCGTCATACAAAGTGTCTTTAACTGATAAAAAACTGGGTAACACGGCATCATAATCTGGATTATTCTTGTAAGGCATCACGACTTCCTCGTATATTCTAGGAATAGATTTATAATCGCAACACACTGCTTTTTTAAGTTGACAAATAATCTCATCTTGTTTAAACAAGGTTAAATCAGGTTGACACTGGACACACTGGACACGTGGGCTCTCTCTTGTGATGGTTCCATCATCTCCATTCCAAGACAACGATCCCTTACAACGACGATTGTGACACCGCCAAATTGATACGTTATTATTCTTATTATTTTTTCTTAGAGTATGTTTATATCCGAGCCTCCAAAGAACTTTTCCACCACGGCAGCCGTCCAAAAACACAACGTTCATTTTAAAAGCCCTTCGCGATATAAAATTATAAATAATTATTAGTTATTTACGGAAAACTGACAAAAGTTCTTGTAAGTTGTCAGCATCGCAGGATGGCAAGTATGACAGCAGATCTTTTACTCAAAAAGATAAAATCCAGCCAGTAATTGCTCCAATGAGTACAAAATGACATCATTGGTAGATACAGATATTACGGTTTAAGAGCAAAGTTTATCATAGAAAAGTGCTAACTGTACAAATAAGGGGAAACAAAGAAATATTTATAGCTTGGTTCAAATTTAGCACAAAACACGAATGCAAAGTGGATGAGTCAAAAAAGGGGGCAAACTCCGAAAGGGGGCAAAATACGAACATTTACAAGGGTATTCGAAAAAGTGGGCAAATATCTACAAATTAAATGGCATTAACATAAATTGGACAAAACCAGAAAGGGGGCAAGTACCGAACAGATCCTGAATTCACGTGTTCTTATAACGTAAATTTTTCATATCAACAACTTCGCTTGCAAATTGTTGATATGCGAGGTTCTTGTAGACATAAACAGTATCCCCCTTACCAATAAACGCCTTTTTATTTACACAACTGTTATTACAGGTCTACTTGAACTGGTTATTCCGTATTTGACATACAACTGACAAGTTATGTTGAGCTTTGTGTATCTTCTAAATAGCAATTCCGCCATTATTGGTAAGGCCCTAAATATCAATCTAAAAGTGGATGATCATAATCTCTATTATATAAAAATGTATTGATGTTCGTTAGTCTCGCTAAAACTCGAGAACGGCTGGACCGATTTGGCTAATTTTGGTCTTGAATCACACGTTGAAGTCCAGGGAAAGTTTTAAAGGTGTATTTCTTCCAATACACGGGGTACAAAAGCGAATGTTTGCCGAGACACCCAGTATTGTAATAAATTTTTACATTGTTGGTATGTATATTTCTTTCGTCTTCTCGCTCAGAGTAACAAGTGGCCTGCGGGGCTGCTTATCGAGTCTCTTGTACCCGTCTAGTATAGGTTCGAGTCCCACACGCGACAATTTCATATTTCAAACGGCTGAACGTATCGTAATAAAACTTTCTTTGGTTTATAGGATTTTCAGAGTTCGGGAGATACATGCTCTTAAAATGTATCCCAAAATTCCTGGAGGATAGGTAAAATGCACGTAATATCTAAAATGAAACTGTGAAATGTACATTAAAATACAGATGGATTATTTCACACGCTTCTTGCATGCGTCGATAGCTAAGTGGTTAACGGTCAATATAAGTTGAAGTGAATGCATGGGGTTCGAATCCTCACACGGGACAATTTCATTTTTGCTCTTTTTTTGTATTTCTTTTATGAAAATAGGCAAGTAGTCTGATTTTTAGGAAAAAAAAAACAAATTTGTCAACAATAAAAATCTCCGGTTTCGAATAGGTAATTTCCATGTTACCTTCCGCTATCCTTCATCCATTCTCTATATTTGCTCAAACCAAAAGAGACAAAATGAATTTTAGTGCCAAAAACGGAGAAGTGTTTACAAAATGTGAAACAGCTTATGGATCATATTCGTAAATTAATAGGAATAGTGTCTTCGGGTAGCAGTCTAAGACACTATTCCTAGCGGTCGGAGTCGTGGGCACA
Source organism: Conopomorpha cramerella (assembly GCA_012932125.1). Taxonomy (NCBI): domain Eukaryota; kingdom Metazoa; phylum Arthropoda; class Insecta; order Lepidoptera; family Gracillariidae; genus Conopomorpha; species Conopomorpha cramerella. Next base: position 1,796 of record SJJU01001276.1, on the reverse strand, counting down.
ACTAGTCTTGTATGAAGTAGGCACTGTGGGCAGCTGGACTAGGCCTAAAAGATGGAGGAGGTAGAAAAGGTAAGCAAGGTGGACAAGGTGGAGAAGGTAAGCAAGGTGAACGGGATGGGCAGTGGCACAAAACGGTGGACAAAGTGGACAAGGTGGACAAAACAGGCAAGGTGGGAAAAGTTACTGATAACTGTACTGAGAATAAGGATTTAATAAGGATTTGTGTAGAAACTTAACACCCATTAGATATAATTATTTTTTCCTATAGGTATGTACACACTGATATCTGTTAACTTGAAACAACATCTCTTTTCTAATCATAGTGAAAGTACCTAATTTTGATGTTTGAGCGAGTGATAATATCACTAAAAGATTCTATTCCTTAAATCTGACTAAAAGATTGTTTGCCTTCATGAGCGGACATTTATATAACAGAATCAATAAAAAACACACTCCGTCAGAGGTTGACTTAACCCTTAACTGCATGATTTAGTTTTGTCTGAATAAAAACCTATCGTTCTTAAATTATGTGGCCTGCATCATGGGGAAAAAATAAAAAATTAAAAGTGGTCTAAAGTCAAAACTGCGTTCATACGTATTAATTGTACCTTTGACAATTATTTAGAATAAAAAGTCTGTGATTCTGGACGGCTAGAAAAAAAAATTTCGAGGAAAATTACACTGATGTAGTATTATATCACTATGCAGCTAAGGGTTAATTATTGGAACTAATTTATTTTGAGATTTGTTAGAAAGTCACCGAATTAATGTAGGTCCCAGCAAGTTCTTATTAACCGAAACTTGATTGGCCTGGATCGTTACAGGCTCATTTGATTGACCGTACACATCGATGTTATCTCAATCGATTCGATGTAATTAACGTTTCATTACGTTCTAATGATTTACGCACTTACTATCTCTGCACCGTCCGCTTACCCAATTATGGAAATTATAGAAAGTTCCAAATATACCTTGTTATTATTCCACACAGGAACAGCAATGTGAGGATAATTTTATTGCCAATACCACTCGTCTTAGCGACGGGCGTTTCTGTGTGGGAATCCCACTCAGGCAAGACCCATCAACGGTGCTAGGAGAGTCATTTGGAAAGGCTGAGCAATGTTTCCTTTTTATTAAAACGGAGGCTTGGGAAACTGCTGAAATTAAAATCTGACACACTGATTTTATGACTTAAGTATCAGGACTTATGTCACATGGTCGTTCATGGAAGTTCATTTTATTCTAGTAAACTGTTGTATTTTATTCCCCACCACGGCGTTCTGCGTGAGAGCAGTACTACTACAAATTAAGGGCGGTATTTAATGCGCGTAGTCGGACTTCGTCAGGTTTGTCGCTGAACGATATTTAAGATGGTGGGCCCGACGATTCAGGGTGACTCACAGTCAATTCTCATCCGTTTTCGTCTTCATAAATATGTGCTCGCAGCAGACATCGCAAACATGTAAGTACCGAAAAGTTCTCGTGCATCTCGAAGATAGACATTTACAGCAAATATAGTGGCACGGTGATCCATCGCAGGAACTAAAGGCCTACGAATTAAGCACTGTCACTTATGGAACCTTTCCTTGCGAATGGCTTCCGCCGAAACCGGTCCACTGGGACCTTCTAGCATGCGTCACGCACTTCTGAAGTGAGACCTTGGAGAAACACGGGGAAACTTTAGCTGTCTCCCTGGCTATCTCCAAGGCGTTTGATAGGGTCTGGCACGAGAGTCTGATTGGCAAGCTTCCGTCGTTTGGACTGCCTGTTGGTTTCTGCGCGTGGTTGGCTGATTT